>VZTR01008413.1:328528-399119 GCA_013400775.1 Chaetops frenatus | reverse complement strand
GTGCAATTACCGGCTCCCTCGGTAAGGTCGTGGCGGCGGGGTCTGGCAAAGCGCAGAGGGTGATTTACAGGCACGGCATATACGGGCTGGTATCTCGCCTCGGGACCGCCGACAGCCACCGCTGAACAGCTCTAGGTGTGTTGGGGAACAGGTGACTGGAAGCTGGACGGCCAAGACTTGTTACTGCTCTTGAAGCTTTCGCGTAGAAAACATGTACCCGTTGGTTAATGTGGGACTTAGTAGAGGCCCTGGCTATTTACAGAAAGGGGACAGATTCATAACATGCCAAAAAAAAAGATTATAAAATACTTGGAAAGTCCTGGTTTGAGGACAAGTGGGAATTGCTTTTCTTTTTTGTTATTATACTTGAGAGCACCTTAAGCTAGATGAATTAAAAAGACTGAATATATCAACTGTTACCCCACTCTTTAAAGTCATGATTAAACAGGGGCACAACTAGGAAACATATAACACTATCTAAAAAGTTCTGTAAATAATACTACACAAAAACTAGATGAGTCCATGTGATGTCAAATCAATTTTTATTCCCATCATAAAATGTAGAAGACCTTGTAATAAAACTTCTCAAAGGCTTTTTCTAGATCAAAGGTGACTGAGAAAAGCCCTTTGTAATTAACACACTTTGGTCAATGCTGAAGTAGCAATGATGGGCACTACTCTGCTAGTGGTGAGGGTGTTCCTGAAACTGAAACCACCACAGTGCCAACTCCATAAAAATAAAAACTGAGGCAGAGGTTTGAGCTTGTATTTTGGGACTTTTTGGTAGAGATTATTAATTTTGCCTCTCTATTGAGGTTTTGACGGAATTAATACAAAAGGACAACTGGTGCCACTTGTGAGTTTTGTTAAAATTCTCTAAATTACCATCCCTGAGAAAAAAGATGTCTATAGAAAAGGTTTAGATCTGTGGGGCTTCTAAGAGATTCCTGCCCAGAGATCTTGGTATGTTTTCTCCCAGTTTGGTTTAACTCCTTTTGTGGCACAGAAGTACATTCAGACACAAGAGAGAGAATGAATACCTGTGTCTTACCTGCTTCATCCAGGCAGAGACACAGCTTCAGTTGAGGCTTGGTGTGTGTCACCCCACAAAAAAAATAAAAAAGAAACTTCCAAGGGAGAAGTGGGTGGAAAGGCAGTGATTTAGGCATGGAATAATAAAGAAGTATAAGATTAAACCAAATGCTTACTTGCACAGAAATACTAAATGTATGTTCCTGTAAGCAAGAAAAAAATCCACCTGCCAGTCAGACAAAGCCACATTCCTAAGTTTCTGTGGCCACAGTGCTGAGGACAGGCTGACTTTTAGTGGCATGGAAAAACATTCCTGTATGACTGACGTCGTTGGTGTTCTACTCACACAGTTGACTGCATCCAGCTGAAAGTGCCAGTGATTCAGCAGCTGTACCACTGGGACTGTGGGCTAGCCTGCTCCAGGATGGTGCTTCAGTAAGTGGCTCTCTTAGTGTGGGAAATCCCATTCCAGGGGGAGGGATAGCAGGCAGTAAATCCCAGGGAGAAGAGGTGTGTTGAAGCAGCCATGAGTTCAGTCTTAGGAGAGCAGCAGTTTTTGAGGTACCCTTGGACAGTGACTGCTGCTTGGGCCTGGCCCAGCTCTCCAGCAGGAGCATGGGAAAATATCAACTGAAGTGAACTTTGGACCCTTTTGAATAAATACCCAATTAGACAGATGCAGAATACCTAATCAGCTCTATGAACTTTGCAGGCTGGCATGCATAAGCTCATAGAAAGTGTTGCCTCTTTCCTGTTGTTACAATGCAGAACTGATAGTTAGCTGTGACTCACCTGATTCCTTTCTGTGTTTTCAAGTGATGGGTAGGTGTAGCCTGGCTTATGAGTGTGTGTTCTACCTGTTCTAGCTCTGTCCTGTTGAGCCCCCAGCCTGTAGGATGAGTGTTTGTGTTCCAGGAGTAGTTTCAGCTTCAAAACTGTGTTGCCCTTTGGGGTTGGTTTTTTTTTTTTTTTTTTCCTTATTTTTGGTTTTACTTCTGTTTTTTTTTTTTTAAACTAGTAGCTGTCCTGCTGAACTCCTCTTTCCTTCCACAGAGGAACATGAGCTTAGGTGCAGGAGAAATACCTATTTAGATGTCCACTTAGTAGATATGAAGCAGAAGATTTTCATTTCTCTCCATCCCTTCTGCCAAGACGTTAGTCCGTGTGCTGGTAATTTCCCATCTTGACTACTGTAACCTCTATTCCCTTTACCTCTTTGCAACTCCAGTCTGCCCAAAACTCAGTTTCCAAGATTAATCTTCTCACCCTGCTGATCTGACTTTCTTTGCCCTGCATCCTCAATTCCAGTCCCTTTTTATATCATTTACTTTCATTTGGTTTCTTACTTTCAGAACTCCCTGTAACTGCCTCATCCCGCCCCTTTGCAACCTGTCCCGAGCTTCCTCCTGACTTCATCTCCCCTTTTCTTCCTTTTGTGTCATCAGTGCCTAAGACAAGCTTCCTTTGAATATTTACTGAATTCCTTTATGGCTCCTCCTTTTGAAATCCATCTATTACGTGAAGGAAGTTTTACTCTTTAACTCTTCTTTCTTTGTTGGCTCTAGTACACTTGTACATTTACACCGTAAACCCTTCAGGACAGAGTTCTATACCAGCCTGCCTCTGGTACAGCACCTGTACACTTCTAGCACTCTAAAACAGTCAAGGCACCACACATTTCCAATTTTAAAAAGTCAGCAATAAATCCAGTTAAATATTCCCTGCTCCCTTCCCTTAAATTTCTGTCTCCCATGTGGGTTGGTTTGTTTTGGTTTGGTTTTTTTTGTTGTTATTTCTTAGCCAAGCCCATTGTTTCAGTTTTTATGTGCTGTGTTGTAGAGGCTTGGGCTACAGCACATACGTTGCCTCTCCTAAGATTTGTGCTTCCCTTTCCCTGCCTTTCCTAATATCACAGGTACCTGAATCATTTGGACAATGATGAGTTTCAGAAAGCCATCCAGGAACTCCAGCTAACAAAGAGTATCTGGACTATTGACCTGGCCTACCTAATGCGGCACTTCGGGGTTAAGCATAAATTTTGCACCCAGACACTCGGAGTGGACAAGGGCTACAAAAATCAGGTTAGTACTCTCATCTACAGGGGGAGAGCAGGCAGCTTTAAATGCCTCAAGTATCAGGCTATAAAAGCTCTGCTGTGTTACTGACAGCCACGGTTAATTTGACCTACTGCCAAAACTGGCACAAATCTGTTCCAAAGGCAATATGATCCCACGTACTGATTCCATCTCCTGAATTTTTAAAAAGTTTGCATGTAGTGTTCATGAAAGGTTCCAACCTATTTGACAGCCTTGGAGACTGAAGCCCTGTATTTATCTACAGAACAGGTACAGCCTGGGCAGCAGCAGTGTTTAGCTTCCACACTTTCCCCACCACCGTGCCTCAGCCTTGACCTGGAAGATCCACCTCTAGAGGTGAGAGGGGAACTCAGCCTCCCATCCACTGAGAGCTTGGCCTCTCCAGGACTGCCAGCAAGGGGCCAAGGAGGGCCTGCACAGCAGTGACTTTAATACAAGCTCCTGCCCAGTTTCCCCTGGGAAACCAGACAGGCTTCTGTCGTGTAGGCAGCTGAACAGCCACTGGATAGAAACTGCAACAGTAACTGACCAGGAGCACATTTAATTTGTAATTCAGTGCAGGAATCCTTGTCCTGTTTCCAGTGAACTAAGGGAGAGATCTTTTACCCCATAGCCAGATGTCCATCTTATGCAGGCCCTTGCTAGCAGACTCTAAGTGGTGGATTACCCAAGGTAAACACCATTCCAGTTCAGAACTTCTGTTATTTCCACAGTCATTCTACAGGAAGCACTTTGACACAGAAGAGAATCGAGTGAATCAGCTCTTTGCACAAGCCAAAGACTGCAAGGTGCTGGTGGAGAAATGGTAAGTTTACTGTTTACTTTCTCTTTGGAGATTCTGTGGGCCCCTGCTTTTCTTGGAGGCACCAGGCTAAACTGCTGAAACAGAATGAAATCAAGCCCTAAGCCTTCTTTTGCCAATTAGCGTCCTTCTACTATATCTGTCTCAAAAAACCCCCAAGCACATAAAGAACTAATAATGAAGTTTGAAGAAAAATCAGTCATGATGCAAAATAAGTGATATGAAGATGCTGATAGGAGCTGACTGTGTTTTGAATTTGGTTATCCATTACACTTAGGCAGTAGGGAGTGCCTACAGCACTCTAATTGGCCATTGTTGAAATTAAGGAGAATGCTGTGTGGGTACAGAACTCATTGTTCCCAGAGCTATGCAAACATCATGGATCTCTGTTCTCAAACATGCAAAGTACAAGTTAGCATAGGAGTTTTTGCCAAGGGGACCATGAAATAAGGAACTCCATGAAAGTCATGAACTGCAAACCCAGAAGAAATGGAAAAACTGCAGAACTTTCACAATCAGTAATGAAATTCTACTGGGGAGTGACTAAGCATCCAACTTGAGCTGCATCCCTTTTTATAGGGAAGCTGGATTTGGATCCCTGTTGTCAAAGTGGGGTAAATCATTAGGAGTAAGCAAAGAAGAGAGGATATGGGGCAGCCACAACAGCTTTTGAATGCTGGAGTGTAACTTATATTTAGCAGAATCAAGTGTCCTTTCTAACACACGTGGAGTCACCATCACTTTAACTACAGCTGTGACAGGACAGAAGGGACACTCAGTCCCTCTTGCTTCTGCAGTCTGAAGATTGTGGCCTTCATCAAGCAGGGACAGAGGGCATATCTCCCTTGCAGTACTGAGGCTGGGGCATCAGAGTGGGGGAGAGACACTGGGAAAGATTAAATAATAACATGCGAGTTCAGTCAGGTGGTGCACACAGCACAGACATCTGGAACAGATCCAAGTGCTGAGTTTCCCACCCATATGGAACACACCATCTGCCTCGGTGAAGGACAGCTTTTAACAAATGAGGTTATAGGTTGTTTGGTGGATACTTATCCTCTGTAGGAGGTACTGTAGAAATAAAACCTCAAGAGTCTCAGATGATTCAAAACTGTAACTGGGAGAAACACAATTCTCTGTGATAGAGGCAAATTTGGGCACATGTTAATTTGGTTAGTGGTTACACAGTATTTAACCACTGAGTCGATAAAGATTTGGTGTTTGACAGATAAGCTTTTCTAACAGCAAGAGAAGACACTTGACTTAAAATTTTCCCACAACAGAAGTTGCTCAAGTTACTGAGTGAGTTGCCAGCTTCTTTAATTCTCTTCTCTGGGGCATCTTTCATCTCAGAATGTGTTACTGCAGAATCCAGAGCCATTGTTCTGCACTTCAGTAGGAGCAATGAAATGAAAAGGCCTTGAATGCTACAGATTCTGTCACGTTTTGCAGGTTTTAACAGCAAAGACCTGTACCTGTGATGTAGAGGTAACTGTGCCAGCTGCACTGTCCACCATCACACACCTCCATTACACCAGCCTCTGTCAATAAGCATGTCTGTTTTTGCCTTGCAGTACAGTAACCGTTCAAGACATCCAAAACCACCTGTCCCAGGGTCACATAGCCATCGTCCTTGTGAACGCAGTTCTGCTACTGTGTGATCTTTGCTCAAGTCCTGTCAAATACTGCTGCTTCCTTCCCATTGGACAGAAGTGCTTCTGCAGGAGCCCTGACTACCAGGGCCATTTCATTGTGTTGTGTGGCTACAACAAAGCCTCAGGGAGTATTTACTACAACAACCCTGCCTATGCTGACCGTGAGTAGCCTGTCCCTCTTGGATTGATTCTCAGTCAGTGCATTATTAACACAGAGCCACTGCTGGACCTCCCCTCACACTGCACAGGCATTTCAAGCATCACTACCCAATTTGTCAGAAGGGGCTTTGCCACATTAATTACATCAGTCACACATTTTATGGTGTGATTGAATTGAAGTATTCAGATAGGCATTCCAGCAAAGGGCTTCTCTGGCTTTCAGATGGGTTAGTGAGAGATGCTGAATTGTCAATGTGCAGAATATAACAGAAGGGCCAATTTAGTACCTATTTGCAGCATTGCTTCAGTGAGCTCTGTAAGTTGAAAAAAATCTGCCTGAGTAAAGCTGTAACCTAAGCTGTTGGGTCTAGCCTCCATACTTGTTTGGTTTGTGGAAGCTGTTATATCTCATGTAAGAACCTTTCACCAGCAAATCCTTCTGAATTTTTCGTAACATTTTGTTCCTCCTTCCCAGGAACATGCTGCACCAGCATCAGTAACTTTGAGGAAGCCAGGACAAGTTATGGCACTGATGAAGATATTCTGTTCATCTACACAGACAGCTGACATCCACCGAGGACACTCCTGCTCCTTCCTGCACAGCCTGCATGGCAGCTGGCTGCTCGTCTCAGGACTCCCCTGCACACACCTCGCTCCTGAGCTGCAGTGGGACCTTCAGCAAGGGAGGCTTTATAGACATTGACAGGACTATACTGCAATGCTGTCTTTACCTAATTTTTTTTTTTTTTTCTCTGATGATGTATCTGATTTTCCAATGTCCATCTCTGGGTTTTTGTCTGTTTTTGATTTTGGGATTTTTTCTTTATTTTCAACACTGCGCATTTGACAGCAGTTCTAAAATACAGGCCCAGAGCCTTTTCACTTTCAGCTTATTTTCAAATTAAGCACGTAAGAAAAAAGCACCAAATTTATGAACTTTAACACTTGGTAATATTTGCATAGCTTTAGGTAAACAAAGAAAAAATAGAAAATGCTTGTTTATCTCTCTGTCAAAGCATCAAGGGCTGTTCTTCATCCAAAATCTATGGATTTGAAGTTCAGCAGAGTATTATAAAAGGAAAAAAATACTAACTTAAACCACTTCTAAATAGCAAAAAAAAGCCTTGCTGGCTCATCAGTATTGTCTGCAATGTAGGAAACTTCCTATGTACCAAATTCACAGAGTTTTTGCATTTATGCAACTGGAATTTCTCTCTTGCACTACAAACTCAATCTCTTTTGGCTAAATCCTCTTGGATGACTGCTGAGAGCTCCATATTGCTCCAAAAGTTAACGTGGAAGGATTTTATTTGCACTTGGAAGTCTTTATTGCTCTTTGCAAAAAGCTCTGAATGTTATGCCACCCACATGTGCCAGTTTCTGCAGAGTCCATTCTAAATATGAACATTCTAAATGCTTAAACTTATTAAGCAAATGCAGAAAATTATCATCCACACTAATGGTATATATTTTGCGTGTAAAGTGTAAATATCTGACACCATCTACTGCATTGTACCTAAAATGCTGAATCATAATTTGAGCCAAATTTTGCTGTTGGTATTAGTTCTTAAAGTCACTTATTAGTGACTTTCTAAGAAGAGCTAAAATCAATTAAGAAAAGAGGAAATACAAACATATCTACTACAAGTAAGAAGGTAGGAACTTAGATTTTTCTAGCTCTTTTACTACAGCTGTATTTGGATTAGGTTGTTGCTGTATTGAGACATGAAGAGAAATTGGTAGCAGCCCATTCCTAGCCCTTTCCTCTGTTACCTGAGGAGCACTCTGAAGTGTGAGAAAAAGCCACTTATTTCAGCTTCATCCATCATAATTTCCTCTAAGTCTCAATCTTCAGTCCTGCCCATATGAAAGTGAGTAGGAAAACCAGCACTGGCATAAAACTAGGAAAATTTGCACTTAAGACAGAGATCCCACATCTCTGGCATGGTTTAAGGAAAAGAACTCTTCAAGTTCTGGAATTGTGTGGAATCACAGTAAAAGGATATTGTTATTTACTGGTGCATATAATAAATAGGAATCTACTTGCAGCATAGAAAGATTTTTTACCAAGATAAACATTTTCTTTTATCAGTTGTTGACTAACTGAAAAGTAATACAGTGTTCACTAAGTACTTAGAATCAAGAGTGTTCCTTTGTACAAAGGCAAAAAATAGTGAGAGACATCTAAAATGCAGTAACCCTTAAAAAATTCCAAGCAAGAGTACATGTCAGGAAATTTTGTGTGTCAAATTTTGCTTATCATTGGTGAAGTTTAAATACATTCTGGCACTGATAGTTGCAAAATGAGTAACTGGTAGGATGTGACTTGTGTAGAAGTGGTCCAGCAGTGCCACCAGCAGAATCCCTCCAGAAGAAAGGTACAAAATTGATTGTAGATAATGCCCTTCAACTCCTCCAAAGTAAGTGACCAGAAGACTCCTGATCTGGGAATTTTTATATCCAGGGCCAAAATTGTGATGTTTGATTTAGAGAGATTGTATGAGCTCTGTTAATAATTAACAGGTATATAAGCTACAGGCTGTTAGAGTACTTCCTTAACCCATGCATTTTCAGGTAGGTAGTTCATTCAATGCCATTAAACTGCCACAGGATTTATCTTAGAGCAGGCTTGATTAGTTAAATAAAAACAACTCTTACAAAAGGCTTGTAATTGACATTTAGCATCTTACTGTTTGCATTACCAAAAGTGAATCCTGGGTTTATAGAAAACATCAACTTAAGGGCAAGCTTAGTGTTCTGAAGTGCACAGGCAGGTGTGACAATATTGACCTGCTTTGGTACCCAGGGTTTAAATGCTTCAACAAAAGTGAAAGATAAACAAAGTTGTCTAAGCTAGTGCAGACAAAAGGAAAGGTCCGCTGTTACAACAGGATCTTGTACAGCTGCCAGATGGAAGACGAAAACACAAGGAAGAAGCAAAAGCCAAGTGAAAAGACTGAGTATATGACACAAATTCAGCTGAAAAAGCAGCTCACTGCACAAGAATTCAGAACATCTGCATTTTCTGAAACTTTGTTTCCTATTACAAGATTGTCTATCAAAATACTCACTCTGAAAATGTTGTGTTGCTTTGTTTCTGTCAGGATGTCAATAGCAAAGGAAGGGGATTTTACATGCAGGGATTTTATACATAAATATATTTTTATTTGTAATTAAGCCATTCTCAATAAAGGTTAAACTCACAAATAACACCGTAACATAATGTAGCAAGTACATTTATTAACAAGCTTATTAGTAAAAACATTTTTGAAAATCAGAAATTGTAATTTGGAAAAACAAAAACAAGAGTTCAAATATTCATTACAGCTTTAAATCCATAGTTGCTGGGCTGTAAATTGTATTCAGTCTGCATTCCTGAACACCTATTGCCATCACCCAAATCATATGAAGCAAAATTTCAGAATACAGTACTACCTAAGAATAACAAATGTATCATTACTACCTTTATTCCACAGCTGGTCTGTGTACTCTGCAACCACCACGTATTGGACTGGAGTGCAGCCCCAGGGAAAGAGTTTTCCTCACCCATCCTGAGCTGTCTGTTCACAGTGAACAGCATGCAACTGCCCCAGCCTTGCCTGTGCATTGGCCAGGGTCTCTATTTCTGCTTCCCATCAGGGCACTGAGCTTTGGAAGATACCAAAGCACCTCTCTGAGCACAACTTCTTGAAGGGGCCCAGCAAAGACACTGATCCAGCTGTGGCTGTGTAAAAGGCAACAAGACCAAAGTGGTTTTGCTTTCTAGCACCCACAGATCTTCAAACAACTGGTATGTCTGGGACATTACTCAGCTATAACAGAACTGCATCAAGTAGTTTATAAGCAGAAAAACAAAACAAAACTCGGATGAAAACAATTTCTGCCTCCTTTCTCCCTAAATTATGCATTTGGGCGGGGGGTAAAAACTAGAAAGCAGAAATAGATGTACAATGCAAAGCTTACATAAATATTTTTATGTCCTCTGAACTCATCCTATCAACTCTGTCACAGTACACTGTATGTGCTTCTACACTACAAAAACACTGGATGTATTTCTAGCAAGGAACAAACCTTTAGACTCATTAGTGTAAGTAACAAACACTTAAGAAGCCATTTTCAATTATTTTACGTAACACAGTTTTGAATCCTATTACTTAAAGTTGGTTACATGAAATTAAACTGACAACATTAAAACAGCAACTTGTGATTCACAGTAAAACTATCATCCAACAGTAACTTTGAATTTGTAACATTTGAGTGTATGAGATGCTCTCTCTTACTCTTTGATGATATTGGGTATAAAGAAAGGCTGGATAGCTTCAGCGAGCTTTTCTGCATACATTTCATATCTACCAGTCATCTGGAAAAGAAAAATCCAAATTTCAGCTCTTTCAGTGAGCTACAAAAGTACTTCAGTAGAAAATATTTCTATCCACTGGTAGGTGTTTTCTATGACAATATATGATTTAATTGTCCCAAACATCAAAACCATAATTCCCTCAAAATTCAAGATCTCCAGTGCCTTAGCACTAACTATTTTTTATGAAATAACTCGTACTATGTTGCCTAGGACTGTAATTCTATCCAACAAAGAAGTGTATTTTCACCCTAAAAAGTCAAACTTTTAAATGAACACCTTCCTGTTTTGCAGCTCTCCTTCAGTGACAGTCATGTCTGATGACTTACTACTTATTATGGCTATTCTGGATAGCTGAAAGTTGAATGTGGAAGGTGAACTTGCTTTCCTATGCATCAAAAATTTTTTAAGTTATGTCAATGAAAGGAAAGGAGTGTCTCTGTAATTAGGCCTTCATGTCATGTCCTTGACAACCAAGGAACCCTGCTGCCAGCAGTAAGTTTGCATACATGCCACTGACAGTGTTTGGGTTGCTCTTTCTTACTTTACCCATTAATAATACAAAATATCAATGGTTTGGGCAACAGAGCTAAGTGCTGGAAGTGCTGCAATACAGCACCTGATGTAGTACTGTCATCCTCTTCTGAAGGGCACAGCCCACAGCACTGGCCCTGGGATGGGCAAATTGCATCTTTATTGAATTTGTTTAACCCCTTTGCTGCTCTAAGCTTAGCAGAGGCATTCTACTGAATGTCCCTTTCAGGCATCACAGTGTATCTGCAAACTGCAGATACCAGAGCAAGTTAAATAGGTTCCTACTTGTTTTTTAGGGCTTTCTGCAGTGGGTAACCTGTGACCACTGTTCCTCATTCCCCTCAGCAAGAACTATCTCTGTCTTGGCCACAACTGAGAAGAAAAGGAAACAGCTCACCCCATCACATAAACAAAACCACAACTGTGCCTTATGTGCCAAAACCCAACACCACCACTCCACACCATCAACAAGAAATTAAGGTGCTGAAAGCATGAGATTTGAAGACAACAAAAAATACACAATTCTACGCAAAACAGCCAAAGGGCGGTGTTTTGCCTTTACTGTTTGTTTTTCCTAATCAATAAAATTGCTTTTGTCCAGATACCCCTCCTAAGCTGGTAGAAGCAATATTCCATGTGCTTCCTGACACACCAAGTCTCTGCAGTAAGGGCCTCCAACTCTGGTGGCAAAGCAACACTAAATGCCTGCCTGACTCAAAAAACTAGGAATCTCTCAGCACAACTTAATTCCATTATGGAAACAACCACATGCCTACCACAGGCATCTGTAATATAACAAATGCAATTCTGTTGTAGAAGTTGACCTGAAATTACTTCTTTGTTTTAGTCCCCACATATGGATTAGCAATATTAGCAAAGAAATTAAGCTCTGGATAAGAAATTACTATTTTTTTCAATTAGAAAGCTTATTCAGCATTTGAAATCCATAGAGACTTTTCACTGTTATGTTAAACAGGAATCAAAACATGTTAAATATTGCACCATATTGTAATGCACCACAGGCAAATAAACCAGCTCTATAAAATAAATGTCTGCTTGCAGTAGCATGATGTTCAAAAATTGACACCCCTTGCAAATGATTAGTTATTTTTAATACTAGGTGATCACTGAAGAATCCACATATATTGTACAGCTGCTAGCCAGGAGTTCTGGTCTACTTTGTTAGGATTCAAATCATGCTGATCTTAAGAGTGACTAGGAAAAAGTTCTAGTCTCTCAGTTTGCAGTACTGATGACTAGAATAAAAGATCTGTCTCCACAGAAGAAACCAAGATGTTTTCTTCATCAACAAAGCCTATTTCCAAAGTTGCCACTTCTTTTCTTTTTTTGTTCCAACGGTATCTTCGTGTGGCCTGCTGTAAACTTGATCAGAATAAAAAAGGAACTACAGTGTCATTTGTTTGAAAAAAAAAATAAACCTAGTCACTCCACTAAACCAGTATATAATAGAGCACCCCATACAGCTTGTACTGGCACAACTGAAGGGTTAGTGAGCTGCTGTGCTGAGACAGCCATTTCTTCAACCAGCACTGCTGCTGGACAAATTAAATCCAATTATGCCCTCTGGAAAGATGAACCAAATTAGCTTTACCTCAGAATACAAAAAAAATAGTAATAAATAAGGTTTGTTAAAGCCATATGGAGTGGCTTGCAGCTACCTTAATCTGATTTTAGATAGATTTAAAAGTGTTTTAAGATTCTTCAGAGATGAATATATACAGTATATACGGTTCTTTCTCTGTACTTTCAACATATCCACAAATTCAGGAAGTTAACATTGCAAGAATTTTGCCTTCAGAAAGTTCTCAGAGGCTTGTGGGTTTGGGTTTTCACTAAATTTCACAAAAACTGACAATTAAAGCCTTTAAGAATATATAATAGTACCATGTTAGATGCAATGCCTGGCTCAGCTCAGCAACAAATGCTTTACATTCACTGCAAAGCACAAACTCTCCCCCAGCAATCCCCAGAGCTGCTGGCAATCCTCATTAAGGTCCCGAGGCTAAAGTTTTTATTTGAAAGCTACTGGCCTAGTTTCCCAGAATTTAGCGACTCCTTTTCCAAATCTATTTATGCTTTTGGCCTCCATAACATCCTGTTAAATTACCTCAACAATTTAAGCTCTGAACTACTAAAAAAGAAAAAAGAAAGGCTGCCTTTTAACTGTTGTAACATCATAGAATCATTATCAAAGCTTGTTTATTCTAATATCATATTTTCTTTATAATCAGGCTTACCTTAAAATTCCACTTGTCACCGACTTGCCTGCAGAGGTTTAGATCCATCTCTACCACCAGCAGCCCATCCTGAGTGCGAGAGAGTCCCGGGGTCCTGCTGCCGTCTGGCGCAGCCACGTAACTCGAGCCATAGAAATGGCCCAACTCATGGTGTGCTTCAAGAGATTTTTAAAAAGCATGGATTGCCATCTGCAAATAGGTAACTCAACATGCAGTGTCCCACAAAACCCGACTCAGTTTCTTGGGGACTCGCTGTTCTTTAGGCAAGATAATTATCTTGAAGAGTCACAACATGATCCTAAAATAACTGCAGTTTTGGCCAGTAATTATTTTCATGCACAGTACACCATCAAATTATCAAAAAAATCTCACTGCACTGCATTTCAAATAATGCATCATTATGCTTTCCCATTACTAAGTCTCTGAACTAAAGGCTTTGCTTTCATTGTTTTTTACTTAGCATTTAAATGAATTTCAATTGTCAAATCATATATTTTCAAAACAGATGACAGAGGTGCACCCATTCTATTTTCAATAAAAGGTCAGAGGCGAAAACACTGGGATTTGAGGCACAGAAAAGATGTTATTTCATATTGCACAACTCTGAGTTGAGCCAAAAATCAATCACATCTGTTGTACTACTAAGCAGTGGATACCACTGACCTTTTTCATGCAGCTGCTGAAAACACTTAGCTCCAAAACTGGCTAAAAAAGGCTCAGGCCATGGTTCTCACAGCACAAATTATTGTGTTTCAACATAGAAGAACATACAAGAAAATCTCTTCCTCCTCATTGATCGTTCTCTTTAACTTCCAGCAAATCTGGGAACTGGTACTGAATGTGATTTCTGAACATACCTTTTCCACCATCTCCAGAAGTAAAGGCGTTTTTGTAGTACTCCTGTGAAAGAAGAGGAATCCATAGGTGGCAGTATAATTCCACGTCATTCAATAAATCCTTGCTAGTCTATCATCTTTTGGAAGTTTATATAAATCTACAAATATTTTTTTCTGGCACACGATCAGCACTGTCTAAAGGGAGTCATCAGAGAGGCCTAGTTTCTTTGATGGATAGCATGGAACACAAGGTCTTTTTGTATCACTGCCTGTTGTTCCTAGACTTTGGGGAATACGCCTCATATCCATCTCACAAGTTAAAGAGGCAAAAGAGGAGATATTTAACCAAATATATATTTTTGGACCACAAAAAAGGCAAATATATTCGCATAGCAGCAAGAACAAGTCTGGATTTTTGCAGGGAATCTAATTTTAAAAATACACACGTAGCATATTTGGACTAATCTGAAGGTAAGAATGACCTGTTGCATGCACTATTAAATTTCATTATAGAATTTTACAGTCCAGAATGAGGTGGTATCTGTACAACAGCCACCAGCTGTGTACCATTGACTCCAGGATGTACTAAATTTTCAGTCGTTTTGGCCAAAAGAATACTGATTTCACCAGAGAAACTGGGAGAGTTAGCAGGGCGGGTGCCTGTTACAAAGATTCAATTCAAGAACAGGAAGCAGCTGCAACCAAAAAGTAGGCTGCCAGCAACGGAGGCAGCTCTCAATCTCTTCGTCAGTGTCCATCTCCAAATCACATCAGAAGCCCTAATGCAGTAGTTACACAGCAGAGGAACCCATGTAACCTAGTGCTATCAGTCCCCTGCCTTGACTGAACTCATGCTCCAACCCCTGAATGATGGAATGAGATGAAACAAAAGATACAAACCGTTCCCACTCTGTTGATGGGACAGGTGAAACAGTGATTGGCTATGGCAGCGTTTCTGGCTTCGATTGGCCACAGCGCCTCGCTGTAACACACAAAGAGGCAGCAGTTATTCACCACTTGTACATTTCAGTGCTAAATCTAGATTCTCACTGTCTCACACTCCACATCTTCTGTCAAAGAAACTCAAGGTAGCTTTGAGGAAACCAAGCCAGTAAGGTGCGATTAATGTTAATCTGCGGGAGATTAATCTCAATGGACAGTTTACACTGGTCCAGTCTGATTCAAGAGACTTGATAATCATAAGATTTACAACAGTTTTTAAAAAAATGTTTCTGAGAAAAGGGTATCTCAGGTTGGTTCTGAAAATTGCAATTTGATACCACACTCCTAAGTGGACAATGCAAGCTGGTAAAATAAGCCTGAACATGACTACTACCTATTATATAGCAAAAATGTTACATAAAAAAGTCTAAATAGGCTCTCAGTTTTCAGTACACCAGTTGGATGCTGGTTGATGCTGTCTCAAAGACAGGAGACCTGCTGATGTACAATAACGTTCTGAAAGAGAACCAGTTACTGGGAGCAGACTGGGAGCCCAAAGTTCCTGGTGGAGGACAATGCAGGCTCCTTTCTGAAGCCAAAACAAGGAGGCTACACTTCCAAGACCTCAGCAAGGTGCCCTTTAGGCCCCAGTGAGGGGCTCAGAGGTTCGTTAACCCAGAAAGGGAGCAATGGCACAGATCAGTCAGTATTTTACCTGAGTGTCCCAATAGTGGCTGAAGGGTTAAAGATGATCTCTGCTCCATTCATGCTATACATGAGCCAGTTCAGAGGGTGGTGGCGCCCATAGCAGATGTTCACAGCAATTGTCCCAAACTGGGTCTGAAACACTGGGTGTCCTGTATTTCCTTCCATGTAGTAAGTAGACTACAAACAAAACAAAAACAAACAAACATTCAAAAAATCCACAAAAGCAGACTTCTTAAAAAGGTGCAAAGTACCTCCAACTAAAAAAGCTTTTTAATATGTAGATGATGGCTGAGGATACTGTGATGAATAAGATTTATGAAATCACTTAGGCAGTAAAAAAGATGAATACAGAAATGCCAAAGCAGCAGCAGGAATGTGTAGTCACTGAAATTACATTCTTATATTGGCTTTCAAGCAAAGAAACTCTTTTTATGCAGCAGGCAGTGCACTTCCAAAATGTCCAATGGGACATGTCTCTCATCAGAGAAGGAAGGTGTGCTGTAAAGCAGACCCCTCTTTATTGAAATGATCTGTTCCTTGTAACCACCACTGCTATTGGTCCTGAAGGAAGCAGAAACACCTGAGGCTAAACCAAGTAGTTACATGGGCCTCATGTAAGCGTGGGCCAATGGCATGGCAGATACAGGAGGGTCACCTTTGAAACCAAGGGCTCCAGGTTCAGTATGTCTAGTAAAATAATCATCTCTTGTTACTTATTTAGTATCAGGTCTCACAAAACTGCACTGTCACTTGGGCACTGATTTGATCTCCTTTCATGTCTGTAGACAGCAGACCACATGGTGGGTGCTCACACAATCCTTTCTCACAAACTATTCTGCTGGATGAATAATTTCCATTTTTTCTCCTATTCTCAGTTTCTTTTCTTACAATAGGAGAAGAAAAACAAGGATGCTGTTGCTTTAGGGAATTCATCAGTTCCTATTTCTTTCCTTCTCATTAGAGGTCACAATCCTCTCCACAGCAATAAACTGTGATGTCTCAAGAAGGATTGATTTTTGTTTGTATGGCCTCCCACACATGCTGAATAGGCCACAGACCAACCTCTTTGCCCTTTCCATCTAGTTCTTACTGATTCAATGGACAGGATTTTAACAAGTCTCCTTTCCCATCTGTCCTACAGAGACAACCCACAAGAAATAATTTCAAATTTGATATTTCCTTGAGGTTTAACTTTGTTGATAAAGAAAACAACATTAAAGTAACACAGATGAATATAATCCTTTCCTGTAGCCTGGGTGGTTTCTGAAGTTGCTTTATCAGATTTGTTCAGCTCAGAAGAGTGGACTTAATGCTTTGCTAGCAAAGCCAGCTGAAGACAGTGCTGTCTTGGGTAAACACTACCTGACTGTAACAAGATAGATACAAGAAGAAATGCCAGATCATTATAGTATCTCTGGAAGCTATAAACAGATTGTTTTGTAGTAATTCTGGCATTTAGGATTCTAAGAACTAACTTCTTTTAGCAACTATGCAAAACTTGTAATGAAACTCTATTTATACTTCATATGAGAAAGTAAAAATATTTTCTTTTTTTAGGTGTCTCTCATTACAGTTTCATAGCTGGAAACAATGAGTTTCTTGGAATCTGTTGATTCTCTGCTAAACGCTGTCTGGAAAACTGAAAGACATCATATTTTAGTACAAGCAACAGAAATTTATTATTTGTTGGATTACATAAGGAACAATTAAAAAAATGTGGAAACTAACCAAAGGATTTGTTAGTTACTACTTTTGCTACCTAAAGGATAGATCTGATAAAATAATTTTAAATATCAAAATAATTGTTAAAAATACAAGGTAACATTGGTGACAGACAGATTGTGCCAGAAATTCATTGTGTAGAATTCTATTAACAGCCTCCTCTGGAGAAATTCACACCAGCCTGATCAGGTCTCGGAGCAAGGTCAAAACTTCCAGAGGTCTTTAAACACAAAGTTTAAAGACCTTTTTATATTCATAAAAAAGCAGTTTAGGTCCTGAAGCTTCAGTCTGGTGACTGGAGCAGTCACACAGGGAACAAAAGCAACTGCAGGTATAGAGCAGCCTCCAGTGCTCAGAAGAAATGCCTCTGTTAATTACTCACTTTAGCTGACAAGGAGAGATTTAGTTAGGTATGACAATGTATTTTTAGACTTCAGTTAATTTTTAATCCTGATCTTTCTGCTTGTGATAATTCTATGGATGGATAAACACATTTCAGATCTACCAGTCATTGCCTTTACTGCCAGTTCAGTTTCTGATTCTGGAGGATGGCCCAAAACCTGCTGGGGGTTCAGTGGCAGTAATGGGATTAGTAAACAGAAGATGCCATAAACTAGCTATTCAGTCAGAGCCATAATGAATTAAGGGATTCTGCTCGAATAAACACAAGCAAAAGAACTGTCATTTCCAAGACAACCTCACAGAGAAACAGAGAAAGACTGTAAGTAACGTTTATGCTTGAACCATGAAACAATTGCCCTGCAAACTGAAGTGAGTTCAATATGCACACA
Source organism: Chaetops frenatus (assembly GCA_013400775.1). Classification (NCBI taxonomy): domain Eukaryota; kingdom Metazoa; phylum Chordata; class Aves; order Passeriformes; family Picathartidae; genus Chaetops; species Chaetops frenatus. The sequence continues at coordinate 381,227 of VZTR01008413.1, read as the reverse complement.
TGACAAAACTAACCAAGCCAATCATGCACAACAAACATAACACAGCTGTAACTTAAACAATTCTTTTAAAGCATACTTGACACTTTTGAAGTTTCCACTAGGCCAAGGAAGAGTACCTAATAAGATTCCATGTTATTTTTCCTTTAAGACTCATCATTCTCACAAAAATTATTCCTTCTTGATAAATTAACTTATTATCATTTCATCTCAGAAAAACTGATTTGACAGTAAGTGAACCACATTTTCTAGAAACACATTGCATTTCCTGCCACTGTGACTCTGACACAACACCTGCTCGCACAAACAAGAGCTGCAAGGTAAGACTTAACTTGATTGTCACAATACTGCATCTTACCTCATTGAAATCTCCAACCCTTGGAATGTGGTTTTTCCTACTTTTGCCAAGGAGTGTTCCAGAATTAGAAATGACCACTGCAGTATTCCACAGAACTCCACCATGCAGTTCATCTCGCTCCAGGATTGGAGATACCACAACCATATTGTATTTCTTTGCAAGCTGCACAAATGAACACAATTCCCCTATTATACACCAGCCGGTAGTACCCCAGAATGACAGACACCACAGCTAGCTAAAAACAGTTAATTAAAAGAAAACCAGCATTACATGTTAACTATAAATGTTAAATAACACAGGTACGAGTGAGAAATACAGCAAATTCTGCCTGCCAGTTCACTGGTACATTGTCTTTTCCTTCAAATCACTTCCCTTTCTTTTATTTCTCCAAACTCCCAGTGTTACTAATTCCATAGTGAGAAGCAACATGTACTTGCCCTACATCAGACTAAAGATATTATGCTGGCTACAAAACCTTCAATAGCTCAGTCATCACTGGGCAAATTTGACACCAGAACAGTCTGATTTCTTTATTAAAAAAAAAAGTTGTAGGAAAATTAAAGTAAACTCTGCCACCCTTCTAATCAACAGTCCCTGGAGAAACAAGAGCCTGACAATAACAAATCTTCTTGAGTCCAGAAAAAGTCCTCTACATTTGTGTCATTCCAGAAAGAAATGCAAACAGTTCTGTGCAGTGTTAACTATTGAGAAAAGGCTACTCTTCTCCTCACACCTTCATATAAGGATTGTTTAATGTTTAACTATTCTAGGCAACAAATACCTCTTAAAAAGAAAATAAAATTAACCATATGAAGAAAAATTCCTCCCTTGTAAAATTCAGGAATAGTTAAATGGGTAGTTTCATAGGATTTTCACGGTAAAAAGTAGTCTTTAAATGCAGAGTAGTTAAAACAATAAATACTGAGCAAAATTGTTGTCCATTTCCATTTCAACTCACTATCATAATATTTCTGAAGCGAGTTGAAAATTTATTTTTTATCATTTCAGTTTTCTCAGTGGTACCAGGGTGGTAGAAAAAGAAGAAATCCATGCTTATCAGTGGCAATTACAGGCTGGGGCTGGGTGTGGGTTGGTCTTTTTTTTTGGCTTGGTTGGTTGGTTTTTTNATGGGTAGTTTCATAGGATTTTCACGGTAAAAAGTAGTCTTTAAGTGCAGAGTAGTTAAAACAATAAATACTGAGCAAAATTGTTGTCCATTTCCATTTCAACTCACTATCATAATATTTCTGAAGCGAGTTGAAAATTTATTTATCATTTCAGTTTTCTCAGTGGTACCAGGGTGGTAGAAAAAGAAGAAATCCATGCTTATCAGTGGCAATTACAGGCTGGGGCTGGGTGTGGGTTGGTCTTTTTTTTTGGCTTGGTTGGTTGGTTTTTTACCTCTTGACAGAATTTTGTTGTTGGCCCATCCTCTGCTGATTCAGCAAATTCAGTCCAAGGAAGTTTCTCTCTTGTACAAAAAGCAAAGGGCATGGCTGGAAAACACCAAAGCAAGGCAAAATGTACAAGAATGTTCATGTCACTCAAGACATACATGCTATTTGCATGAATACAGATTAAAAAAAATCAACAATTACAAATTATTCCACTGTTTTTCTTGTTTATAAAGCCAAAAGCTATTTAAAAATCTTTTTAGTCAGGGCAAGGAGTTTTGAGCTCACACAGAGCAAACCAGAAGAGAATGGATGCACTTAGTGAAGTCTCAGCAGGGATAAAAAGACAATACCCCAGTCACTAGTGTACACTGTGAATAACCTGTTTTCACAAACATTTCATGGGCCTTCACTTTGGGTTTTGTTTCTACTAAGCCTCAAACACCCAGTGTTAATTAAAAACAGATTTTTAAATTTCAATACCTGTCTAGAAAAAAACCTCAAAGTTTTAGCAGAAAAAACAATGAGGAAAGGATCATAAAGGATGCCATGAAGGAGCTCCAAATATCATATGGCAGTCTTCAATATAACAGACCTCACAGATCTCTTCCATACAGTTCTGCTACCTCAGACTCTGGTTTTTCCTTTAGGAAGCAAATCACTACAGTCAGTTGTTGTCTCTTGGAAGATTTCTACTGTTTACTCACAAGACATATTTGTAGTACAGGACACCTGTTAAAATAAAAGGCACTGACATCTGATAGCCTACAAGGAACCACAGAAAATACTCACTCCAAGCCTCCTGGAAACACACAATGTTGACCCCACACATTGCAGCCACTCCCACCATCTCCTCGATGCGTCTGTGCAGAGCAGCCACCTGATCGTGAGAAATGTCACACTGTGAAAGAAGCCCCATGTTCCAACTCACCTCGCTATTAACTGCCTGGTTTTACAACCTCACACTGAGTTTATCTTGTTCTATACGTAGTGCCATTGCTTTCAGGGGGAGTAACTCGAGGTATCATTCCTGACCACTGATAATAGAGTCAGATGGAGATTTTTAAAAGCATTTAGATGATGAAAATAGAGAAAGCATTCCAATTGGATTCTAATTCCATGGCTGGAGCATTTATACAGATGGAAACTCACTGCTGCCTGACTTGCAAAAATCTTAACAGAATCAACAAAACCTGTAATTTTGCTGCTCATTGTAAACAACCTACAGGATGATGTTAAGCCCTCTGTCCTAGGAGCTAGGTAATTATCACCAAGAAAAATCATCAAAGCACTTATCAATTAGTTTTCTAGAGTATTCTATTTAAAGATAAGCATAGGTGTAGTACTTTGCATTGCTACTTTCAGGAGTCAAAAAAAAAAATAAAGACAAGACTGCAGTGACCTATGAACTCAACAACTGTGTACTGATTTACACAAATAGTTAACTAGTTATTTGTAAGGTAAAATCATTAATATAGCTGGTGCTTTATTTAACAGCTGCTATAAAGAATCCACAAAGTTGATCTGTTTACTGAATTAATGACTTGCATCTGTGATAGGTAATCTTCCCAAAACAAACTACTTCAGAAATGTTCTGTGCTTGTCACTGTACAAAACTTCTACTCCAGGAGATTTTATAAATGCAGTATTTTCTTTCCCTTTTTTAAAGCTATTCTCAGGAGACTATTTCTATACACGTATGTCACTTCAGGGCTGTTGTGTCCCAAGATGTTAAGAGATGATGGTTTCAGAATCATTAGGGTTGGAAAAGACCTCTAAGATCATCAACCAAGTCCAACCATTAACCCAGCACTGCCAAGTCACCACTAAACCATGTTATCTTGTAATAAGATTTCACTCACTGCTGTACAAAGAATAATGAACACAGCTTTATTAATCTGTTTCCTCTAATGGATTTTCCTGTAATGGAACATTTCTCAATTAAAACAAGAACTGCACCTGTGGTTTCCACTGGTTGCCATTTCTTTTGATTTTGTGTAAGTGATTTTGTGTTTCATCTTGGAGGCAAAGGATTTTCATGTACAAAATGAGCTACTAAATATTTAGCTTTGGAAAAAATGCAAGCAGGTTGGGCGTGCTAGGTAAACACAAAAGATGTTTCTGAGAAACAATAAAACCAAATGTGTCATTCAAATTTCTTACAGGATGCTCTACTGCAGTAGTGGTGGGTCCTGTACTGCCAGATAATCCTCAGACATTTCACGATACAGTTCCTAAAATCAACAACTGAACTGTGTTATGTCTCAATCCAGCAGAATAGGAGTTAGAAACAGCCCCAGTTTCAGTCTGTGTACCTGGACTGCCACTGCTGTGTCTGTGGGAAGAGGAATTTTATTCTGTATCAGTCCCACTCGAACAATACGTGGCCTTCTCAATTGCTCTGGAGCAGCTTCAAATCCATAGCCCTGTAGTTCAAAATCTCTTTCCTGAGCTGCTGACAGTGCAGCAGTTGGCAAATCAAGTTTTCTGGATTGAACAGGAAACAAAGACATTTCAAGATGAGATGTTCTCGTTTTCTGCTCTGGATGCAATGGACCAAGGGGATCACAGTTCCGCCTGACCCTGCAGAGACACCCAAGCTCCCATGCCCCAACATTCATCCATCAGCCAGGGGACAGTCAGTGCCCAGCTCATGTCCTTATCTCACCGTTCACACCCATGTCACCCATCTCCCACTGTCCTCCTGTCGTTTCCAGACACTAAACACCTTGCTGCAGAAATCAAGCAGCACATACGCGCAAACTTCCACCTGCCATACCTGGGTTAGAAACACTTCCCCTCTCCAATGTAATTCCCTCAAGTTTAATCCTTGCTTTTCCAGCTCCGCCACCCCGATGTCACTTTTCCCGTCAAGCCTTCCATCCCTGTCCCTCACCTTCTCGCACTGCCCTGTGTGGGGAGCAATACCTTGCTCACCTCCAAAATACCCCAGTCACCTCACTGCAGCACCACAAGCCCTACTTTTCCTTTTTCCCCTCAGCCCAGCCCTGGGTCTTGCACACCCGCCCTCACACTTGACTCCTTCCCCTCACGCGCGGGCTGGGGGAGAGGAGCGACGGAAACTCGCAGAGCGAGGGGCGAGCCCGTCCTGGTGGCGCACCTGGCCTCGCCCCCATAGAGGATCCGCTTCACCTCGGCGAGCTCCCCGGGCGGGATGTGCCGCTCCAGGCACGACTCCAGCGACTCCAGGGCTCCCGCCATCGCGGAGGGAAGGCGCGCGCAGCCCCTCAGGCCTCCTCGGTGGGCCCCTGCACTTTGCCCCGGGCGGCCCCGTCGGCCACGCCCCGCTCCCCTCACGGGTTTTGGCGGGACGGCCGCGTCAGGCGCCCGCGGTGCCCTCAGGGACGGGGCGGCCGCCATTGCCGGGGTCTCGCCGCTCCTGCAGCGAGAAGGAAGGGAAGGGAGCGCCCAGGATTCGTACATGCTCGTGGTCGAAAGGAACCACGAAAGTCGGAAAGTCCACAAGAAGTCACCTGGCGTGGAAATCCGTTATGTTGGTCCCTGACCTACTGTATAAGCACAGAGTGAAAAGAAAAGAAAAGAAAAGAAAAGAAAAGAAAAGAAAAGAAAAGAAAAGAAAAGAAAAGAAAAGAAAAGAAAAGAAAAGAAAAGAAAAGAAGAAAAGAGAAGAAAGGAAAATAAAAGGATAGATCACCAGCCCTGCTTCCAGCATCAGTCCAGATGATGAGATGCCCAGGGTCCTGGGGATGTGGCCATTCCTGGCTACTTGACACTTCTGGACCAACTCTTTTGCTTCAGACATAACTCATCTAGAAGCAGAACATCTTTAGGAGCTTTTTCTAAAGATACCTTTCCACAAAAAGGCTTGGAAATAGGTCATAAAATGGCAGTGGTTCCCATGGATATGTGTGTCCATTTAAGTTGCAGTAAAACTCTGAACCAGAGCCAGTAATAAAGAACTTGGACTTTAACATGGATTTTGAGGCCCATTATAATTGGAAATCCATCCCAAAATCAGAGTTAATGTCACATAAAAGATTGAAACAATTAAGACCTTGATCCAGGATGAAATAAAAGTGCATCAAATAAAGGACATTTCCTTCTGCACGTCCCAGGCAGACACCCTGTTTAAACCAGTTATTCGCACTGAACCACTGGCCATGAACTCTTCTGCTTCAAAACACACAGACGCTCACAACATAGCAACTGGGTTTCTCATTCGAGTGGAACACGAAGTCCAGGGATGGCTACACATCTCTAAATATATCCCACCGAGTTTAAGCACTGCTTTATGTATCTGCTGGAGGATGTAACAACTTTCAGCACTTAGCATTTGCAGTTGTTAGGTATTTTGAGTTAAATATTAAGCCTTTCAGACTAAATTAAAAAAAAGAATGTCAGGTAAAGAGTGTCTAATATTTAACTTTAGGCAGAAAGTGTCCAGGGGTAGTCTGGTTTCATCAAGGCATTTGGAGACACATGATTCTTTCTCTATAATTCACCCTTTTTAACTGAAAAAGTTTCAGTGAAATTACTTTTCTTTCCTAGACATATTTCTGAAGGGCAATAATAAGCAGTGACTGATATATACATCACATTATTCATCTGATGATCCTAATTTGCTTCAATGGCCAATTTTAGAGGTTGCTATCTGTAACGTTTTGTTCTGTTCATGGCTGGCAGATCTTTAAACGTTGCAGGGAGAGAGATCAATGAAGAAATCAGCTGACAATACAGGGGGAAATGAGGAGGCCAAATAAGTTAATTTCCATATCGGCATATCCAGGATGTCAACAGATAAAGCATTTCTGGAGCATTCATAGAAACAAACAGAAGGGCCTGAGTTTCTTTGGGAACTGTTCAAGTTCTTTTCTGCCTGGACTGCAAATTAAAGGGAAAAACAGCAGGTCTATTTTGTATCCAGCTCCTGAAGAAGGTCACATAACTGAACTTTTCTCTTCAAGTTCTATTCTTAGTGTGAACTTTCACTGACTTCTCTATTGGTGCCTTGTTTATTTGTAATTTAGTAAATTGTACTACATGTAGGAAATGGACTTCATGGCAATAAAACTGAAGCCCCTGAAAAGAATACTTAGGAACAGTGGAGACCTGAAAAAACAGAACATTTCCTGTGCACCATATCAACTATCCTGCAACAAGGCAGTGAGGTCCAGACTGCATGAATAGGAAATGACAAGCCTAGAATTACTAATAATGATGAAAGGAGATCAGGCTATTCCATAGGGACTGTGTGTATATAAAGGTATAACTCCAGCCAACACAATAAACCTTCAAAGCACGAAATGTTAATGTTGAGCAGGAAAGTAACCTAATAAAGGAAGATGCCTTCCATATCCCAGACAAAGCATATTAGAGGGCTTGGATTTAAGTCTGAATGTTCCACCTCAGTCATTGCAATTATCTGTTAAGTAGGATGCTTGAATCCAGATCCCAGTTCTGATTCTGGCTTCTTCAAACCTCTGTATTTAAACTTCTTCCCAGTTCTGCATTACCTGGACCAAGTAATTGTTTTGGGAAACAGCTGAACCTTTTGGTATGAACCCAAACTGTAATAACTGATTTAGAGGAAAATAAGTATTTTATGGAACAGAAGCTCTTCAAAACGAGGAAAAATTCCTACAAAACAGTTCTGAAATGCACATGCTTTTTATCTCCATTGCCCTCAGTCAGGGTGGTCCGTAAAGTCGGGGGTAGAAGTCAGGACCACACAGTGCAATCTGTACAGAAACAGTTCTTGTGTGCTTCTGTGCTGAAACCCTGCATTGCACAGACACCATCACAGAGCTAAAACTGGGCTTTGGTAGTGCTGGTCCACAGCTCTGTGCTGCAAGACTGTTCCCAACAGTTCCTGTAAAACCCCACAATAGCACCCAGGCATTAGTCAGAAGCACCCTGGAGAATGAATTTAAGAGCCAAATATCTGGAGTTCAGGCTAAAATTGGGAAAGACCCAAGAAAAGATTTAAACAAACAAACAAAGTCTTTCCACTGTAGCCCAAGACAGGAGGAAAGGCTGAACAGCATCACAAATCAGTGCTCATAGGCAGGATTAGAGGCAGCATTTCTGCCTGTCCTTCCTAAGGCAGTAGCAGGTATATAAACTCCCTCTCAAACACCCAGCTTCTTACAAGCCCTGCTACTATCATCATGTGAATCATGTTCCTGACACCTTCTTCTCCTGTCAGTCCTTGAAATGGGTCACACAGAGTTCCCCAGAGCAGCTAAATAAATTAATATCTCGTGTCCCTAATCCAGTAGCTGCCTCAGACACCCCCAGTGTCGTGCTACTGGCCATTAACACCTGTCAGGGGATTTGGGTGGACACAGATGTGTTCTGCAAGGGCACATTATATCGATGCTCTGTCTAAGCTTGCTTTTTTAAAGCTGCAATACCCTTTAAAATTATCTTCTACATTGTCCTTTTCCAATGGCCACAAAATAAAGTACTGAATTGTACTGCAATCAGGTCTTTACATTGCTTCACCTCAAATACAAATTCCCTTGCTTCATGTGGAAATATAAAGCAATTATCTTGAAACACACCTGATTCAAAACATTTCAAGCGTAAGAGACAGGCAGTGAGGGGGAATTAGCATAATAGAAGTGTAGGAGAGGAGAAGGTCTAAAATATAGAGGGAAGATAAAACACTGGCTTCAGGCTACTTAATAGACAGCTAAAAGGAAGGGTGTTGGTAACCTTGCTGTCTCTCCTGCTTTGGTTTAAGGGTGCTGTGATGCAGGAAAATCAAGATTATCTGTTTTAAAGTCACTCCTTTGTACCATGACCTCTTGCTAATAACACTTAAACTCTGGTGGGGCTTTTCAGGTTTGGGGTTTTTGCCTTTACAGACAAAGCTCTCTTCCTAATTCTACTTAAATCCTTACAAGCACTGTTACCAGTTTTAGAAATGGGTCTGTATGTAAACTTAAGCCAAAGTGAAGTTGAGGATTTTTGTACAGATGGAAAATTCCAGCCTGCATTTAGATTACCTGTCTTAACTGTGAACTCTGCAAAAACCATAGGTACTATCACCTATAGAGCAGGAGAGCCAAATTACAAACTTCATCTAGTTGGCTTTGTGTCCTCTGTTTTTGGCTTCCTGCTGTTCTGAAGGCTGGGTGAGGGGAAGTGGCTGAAAACTGAGGAAGTTTATTGTTGACAATACATTTTGTCTGCTCTCAGGCATGCCTGGGACCAAAGCAGTCCCCAGGCAGCCCCAAATCTGGGCAGTGAAATCTAAGTTTTTAGCCACTCTGCCCTCCCTCCCACAGGAAAAGCCCAGCTCACAGTTCAGAGTTAGTACCTCTGAAAGATCCCTTCTGTTGTTAGTGCTGTTGTCTTTCTGGCTAGAAACATTTTCCTTGATTACTTTGCCTGAATCACACCTGAAAATGTGTCTTTAAAGCAGAAGAGATTCACAAATTGGCTACTTTGCCAATTGAAAACTTCATCCTTCTCTGGAATATGGCTATCTCCGTGGTGCACAGGAAGTGCATTAAAGAAGTAATAAACACTCATAAAACACATTTAGTGATCTAACATTTAAGAGCAGAGTTCTTGCTCATTACTGTAACTTTCTGCTAAATTACCACCAACAAGATTGCTCATGGGCTCAAAAGGTCAGTGTTATTTTTGCTGTTGAAATCATGGAGTCTGGGAAACAACTGTGTGTAAATTGCTGATAAACTGGAACAAAGACAGAAGAGAAAAACACTGAACATATAAGAATGCAAGTAAACCAGCAGGAAAGGAGGGGAGGGGAAGAATCTCACGGACAGTTTATTAAAAGAACAAAAGAATAAAATCTGGCGCATTTGTTTTCCACTGGTTCAGGAAGCCTGGTCTTTAAGCACCTACTATAAATAGTTCTCTAATCCTTCATCAAAGTGGGTAGTAGTCTATACCAAAATGAATGAATTTTAGGTATAATCTGGGAAGAGGAAGATGTCCTTCCCCTCACAGGAGGAGAAAGATCTTTTGTTTTGATCCTTGCAGAAATTAGGTATTTCAAAGTGTAATAGCTGGAGAGATGAGGAAGAGTCTGGAACATGACGTTTCTATACTACCAGATTCCTGTCAAGAATATTGTTAGAGAATGGAATTAGCAAACATCTAATTTGGAATTGAGTAATCTGATTTTGAGAAAGGTGGGCGTGGAATTTATCACAAGGCTAACTTCAAAATCCTCAGGGAGTTCCCCTTTGAGTGGAAGCTCTATGTGAATTGTATGAACTTTGGAAAAGCTTTTGGTAGAGATAACATATTGAAAGGAATGGGAGATTGCTTGAAATTCCAAAAAGGACAATTTTCAGTCATTTAACCCTGTATAAAGGATCTGATTATAATGTAATCCCAAAAAGCTACCTCAGAGCCATCCAGGTTAAAACCAAATGCAGAATACAGGAGCCTTACATTGCCTTTAAGAGGAAAGTCACTGAAAAATTATTTCATGCAAAAAACTGCAAATTGTTCCAGGGAAGCTGATTAGATGGCCCCAAGACCCATGATTTTCTAGGTGAGACCTTTGGTTAATAGCTTGGCCAGTGGCAAAGCAGTATTAAATGATTCCATACACTGCCCTGGCTCTCAATTGGATGCTTTGGGGTTTGATGGTATTCAAAGCAGCTCAACAAGGACCTTGGAGAGGTTTGTTTCCAGAGCATGCCCATTCAGCTGGACACCAAATGGGTAACTTTTAAGATAGGCACTGAGTATTTTTCAGGCAGGTCAAAACCTGCACGCAGCAGTCAATAAACTGCTGCATTAATCTTGAGTTTTACACTTGACAGCACAAAGGAACAGCAACATCCACTAACAGTCAACACCTTGCTTTTCTGGGAAGGCATTCAAGCTGAAATTGAGGAAATTACAGTAAGGCTCTCTCTCACAGAGGATGAGACCCTTCCCACCACTAGAATTGTTAGGGAAAATGTGTTAGATCTCTGTATAAAAGGACCTCCAGTGCAGATGGCACGGGCTGGCCCAAAGACATTGTCCATATTAAAATTCTTCTTCGTTAGTCTCTCACCAAAGCCATTCAACTCACAGCTCCCACTGACCAGAAGGAACTAGGCCTGCAGAGTGATTTCAGTGGCAGGAAAGGGGAAAAAAAGGGAGCATCTCTGGGATCCATCTGCTGCACTATGATGTGGGAGCACAATTTTGTGCTAAGAAGTGGCAAAGGGGCTTCAACCCTTCAACTGGATTTGCCCAATGTGTTGATCCACACCCCTGACACCCTCTCAAAGAGAGGAACAGTCTCTCAGCATTTCTGAGGTTTTATACACAGGGACTTACACTGACACCCAGCCTGGAAACTTCTGCTTGAGAATAACCTGATCTGCTGTAGAATTTATTTCTGAGTAACATAGTATTCTAGAGTGAGAATGCTTGTGATATTACTGAGAATACAGGGTGCTAACCAGAAGTAACAACTCACTTGAACTGCAGGCTCCACCGCAACCCAAATCAGTTGTTCGGTGTAAACAAGCCCTTTTTTCAGAGAAGTGGGAAGACAACAAATCTTGCCATCTTTTAAGGACAACTCGTGGAAGGGATGCTGTGAGGCCTCAATGGCATATTTGTGTAGTAAAGGCCAATACCTCTGGCTCACAGCAACATGTGAAATTGGGCAGGCGGCTGCAGCTGCGCTTGGCAAACAAACAGTATTAACAAGCTTGACACTCTAAATGATGGTTATTGAACTGGTGTCTTCATCAACAGCCTAGATGCTGGCAAAAGGGCATGAGGAAGACAAAACAGAAGTTTAATTAACTTAACAGGAAAAGAAAAATCTCCTAGATAAAAGAGCCATTTCTGAGCCAAGTGCTTAAAGGGTTCTCAGACCTTCCCAGGCCAAAGAGTGTCTGTGTGTAATGCTGACTTCCTTCCAGCTCTGTCTGTGCCAGAAATAACTCGTCAATGGAGTATATCTTAGTAGTGTACCTTTTATCAAAGCCATTCCAGCACAGGAAAGTGATACTTGCTGCTGACATGCTGCTGGCACATGAGGGAGAAGGAAGGTTTGTTTAGGAAGAGTGTAACACATTCTGCTGTCCTTCCTGAGCCCATACGAATGTCTGCAGACTCGTAATGGCACAAACCAAAAACTTCTACATGAGAGACAGCACCTATGCACCAAGGCAAGAGGGGACCTTCAAGGATTGATTTCCCTCTTCAAGATCTTGGGTATTTTCAGCATCTTTTAAAGCCTTATTAGCAGTTCACGTCGCTGATACTGTCATTGGTGGCATGTTCCCAGCCACAGCAGAGAGAACCCAGAGTGATGAGAGGGATGACTCTGGGTCATCACATTGTGGTGGTCACACAACAGGTGAAATGCAGCCAGTCAGGTTGTACACACAGAGCACACTCACATGGTGCCTCATGACTCAACACGTAGCTTGACTGGAGCCACACGCAAGCCGCTGGAATTCAAACCAGTTGGACAGAGATGAGAAGAGAGGATGTGTTGGGAACACAAAGTCAGTAGCAAGAAGGAAGGGAAGAGATTGTGGATGACCTACTGGTGGAGATAATTTCCCTGCTGAGCAATAGTTACCATACCAACAATTTCTGAGCAAATTTCCAACAGTAACTGTAGGAAGATTTTTTGTTTGGCTTGGGGGATTTTTCTGTTTACCAGCTAGACTCCATATGAGACCTTTGGTCCAACCTCACAGTGCAGAGTTCTGTGGGTCCAGAGGAGATGACAGTACTAAATTTATAGCCCAAATATCATTAAGGATGGAATGTAGTCCTTTCCAGGAACGAGTGAGACACTCTTCCCACAGCCAAAGAGAGGGGCTTTTATCTCTTTCCTTCCACACACAGGCACCCTCCTGCCCCCCCACTGTGCTGCATGCATATAGCCATTTCCTGAAACATTTCAAATTTGTTTTCCTTAGGTTATTTGTGTCTACAGCCACCAGATGGTCTGTGTCAAAGCTGATATGTTCAACATATTATTCCATTATCCTATTAGGTTGAACATGTCCTTCCTCCCATGAGAACTGTTAAGATATCACCCTTAGAGAAAAGAGGCAGCTTTAGTCCCACTATCACCTCCTTTCTCCTTCTGAGTAACACACTATCCTCAGGGATCCTAGAGCACACAGCTAACGTTTTAGACTATCTTGATATTCTGTGTTCATACTTTTAAGAAATATCTGGCTATTTAATATCCAGCTCCCTCAATGAACAAGCTTCACGTGTATCAGGTGTCATAAAAAAAACCAAAAAAACAAAAAAACTCTGAAGACTTGAAAAAGACAGTGATGATGCTTTCTTCTTTTCAAATAAAGTTTTCCTACATTGTTTTACAGGACCGTATAATTTGAAATGATCCTCCGTCAAGATACCAGTTATATTTCCCGAACTGCTCTCTTGATCTTAAAAAGCCTTGGAAAACATCTGCAATTCAGGTCAATGACATTTAAACTGAGGAAATGGTCACCTTTGGTTTTCCTCTGCGGGCTCCTCATGCCCCTGGGAATGGGAGAGCAGAAATTCCTGGCTGGTTTCCATGACCTAAAGGACTGAACTTTCTGTGCTCGAGGAGCCTTCCCGACCCCTGCAGCATCTACAACTAAGACAGCTTGTGTCAACAAAGATTATTCAAAAGATGCTGTCTTAAGCTGGTAGGGCTAGAAGGCAATGGGAGAAGAGAGAGGAAGCCCCACTGGTGGGGATGGAGGCAGCCAGCACACGAAGGAATGAGCCTACATCAAAGAGACACAGGATCTCCTGGGGGAATTCTTAATCACAAGCAACAACATGAGCACTAGCTCCTGCTTTTCTCCAAGATGCAACTCTGGGTGAGAAGTACCCTGAACAAAGGACCCTTCTTTTTACACACCAAAAATAAATGTTTTTGGAAAAAATTGCATACCCCCCCTTTATTTGCATGCCTGGAGATTTTTGCTATCTGCTTACTCACCCTCTACCTCACCTGTTCCACAATAAGATGCAGTCACAAGCGCGTTACTCACAAATATGTTGGCACTCAGTTCAGTTCCTCCTAGTCCTGGCATAATGACAGTCACCAGCATCCTCTCAGTTCTAGGAACTGAATAAAATTAGATATTTTTTAAAAGCCTCCATCAAGCCTGGCTGTGCCCTGGGAAGCCCCTCTAGCACAGCCTCCTCCTGTGTTATTTAGAAAAAGCAGTGAAGAACACATATCTGCCCACATATACATCCACACTCCTCACCCCTGAGTCCACTGAGCATTAGCAGGCACTTCAGGCAGATGTGAAGATGTGGAAGTAGGGTCCATATAGCTCCTTCGAGGGGCATCAAAATTCATAATTTCCCCAGGAAGAGACAGTGGTCACCTCAATTACTGTTGCATCCCCTTCAGCTATGGAGTTTTTATCATCTTGTAACACACGAGTTGTACATTCTCCCCAGAGAGGTGGGCAGTGGCAGGTGAAAATTAATGAACATGCACTTAAAACACAGAAGGGTAATCAGTAAATTGATATTAGGGCAAAATGGTAGAGGTTATTATCCCTAGTTCCTACTGAAAGTGGCTGATAGGTCCCTATTCAGATGATGGCAGAGGAGCTCTGGGAGATGTTTCGGCTGAGGAACCGTCTCTGTGAGCAGCAATTCATTTATTTGGAGAGCAGCAGTGGTTCCACTGCTACTCTGCTACTGAGGGATGGGACAGTTGGGGGCTGCCAGAGAGTCTCTTACATGTGCTGTAACTCAGGCCATATCTAGTATCTCTTCTAATCCACAGGGGTACCATTTCTCATGCCCTTTCTTGCTGGATTGCTTTTGTCACCATAAATCCAGATGTTCAGGCTTTGGGAGGGAAGAAGCAATTACACTGAAGGGCTGCTCGGCATTGCAAAACAGCATCCAGTTAGGCTGTGGTCCTGAGGAATTGCAACACTTCAGAGAGTCACTTGGACCTTGCATTCCTTGAGCAAAAAAAAAAAATGATATGCTGACTATCACATCTGCTGGTCTGTGCTTCTCTGGTCACCCTATGTGCCTAGTTTCATGTTAGCTATTGCAGGTCTCCAAAGCTTCCTTCTACCATAGTGTAATTTTCCACTGCAAGCAAGATCTCCTCAGAAACCAAACCCCTGTGAAGCTCTGTATGTGCAAAGCTGTAGTTTTCAGGGTGGAAGCCTTCCCCAAGGATATAAGCAAAATCTGAGTGGAAAGATTCCTCACTTCCTACAGGTACAAAGAATCATGCCCTAGTCATGTTGAATCACAAGATCTAGAATTATCAGTCCTAGAGGAATGCTTACTTACAAAGCGGTGGTGTAGCAGAATAATAGAATATAAAGGTGAGAGAAGCAGCAGCATACAAATAAATACCTTCTATCTTTTCACAGCTTCAAAATGTGCCCAGCCCCTGGAGCCAGAGATTACTGGACAGAGGCTGGGAGCAGCAGTAAGAACTGCCTTCAAATGATACTTCTAACCCTTGTGCAATTTAACCCAGCATTTATGAAGATGGATGGATGCAGCATGCACACACATTGCTGCCTGCTCCACACAGTGGCTGAAATTGAGCAGGGAGAGGGGAGACATAGTGCAATTTGCAAATAACTAATATGCCTGTGGCCGTTCTTCACCTTTCCATCTCCATATGCATTAGACAAAGAAATCATATCAGGCAATAACCCTTCCCAGTACAGACCTCCACAGCCGCCTCTTTCTTCCTCCCTCTGATTTGCCAGTGATTCAGCTTCCCTCATCCACGTGTACTTGGCCTGTAAGTATGTTCTCACTTACCTTCATAAACTCAAACAAAACTTCTAAAATCACTACCATTCTGTCTCTCAGCTTCCTGCTTACAATTCACAGCTTCTGTAGGGTCTGGATGAACTCAGGTACGAGTTCAACAATCAGACTGGTGCTTGTATCTGTTACTTCTTTGTCTTATTTCTATATCCCTTTTTTTTTTTTTTTTGTGCTATATTTTATTTTAGCTTGTTTAATGTGTGCAGCTGCTAACAAAGCAAGGGCCAAACTTAACAACAACAAAAAAGATATTTAAGGTAATTTCCTTTCTTAAATGTGGAAAGCCATCCAATTCCCAGCCTCTAAGGATGACTTACCTTGCTTAACAATGAGCCCTTTGGGTTTATTGAACCTCTACATCTTATGCATGCAGGGGCATGTTTGCAGTTTAACCAAGGTGAAGAAAAATAGCACTTTTATTAGTTGCCAGGCTAGTGAGCAATCACAGCCAGAAAACCTTGTTGCTTCTGACCACAGTTACTCATCCTTCAGGGGCACCTGAACTAAGTGAAATTCCAGAACAAAGGATCGATTCTGTTACAGCTGAGAAACACAGGAATGTCTTCCTGAGCACAACTCCAGAATGTGGTGTGCAAATAGAGAGTTAGGAGGGGACAAAAAAACCCACAAAGAAAGCAAACAAAGGGGAAGACCCTCCAAACACAGAAAGAGGCCTCATAAACATGAAGTGAGAAGCCCCATAAGCCCAAGGCAAAGGGAAGAGCTGCCCCCCAACTTGCTGCTGCACCCTGGCAAGGCACTGCCCAGTTCAACTAGCCAGAATGTTTTCTATCTACACCCAAACAAATAAGGACCAGAGTTAATAAGCTTAATAAACCCAACATTCAGAGTAATTTAGAGGCACTTTTGCTCTTAAGTTGCTTAATTGCTTTTAAAAATCTTTTGTGGTTGCCCCATTCCCCCTTGACTTTTTGGCACCTCCTTAAGGGCCTTAGTCTTGATGCTGAGTCAAGTCATGTGTCCTGCTCTGAGTGTCCATTGTTCCCTCCTTTAAGAGTGGAGAAACCTGCCTGAAATAAACCATCAGAGAAGTCCACAGAAGAAGCTGCTTTACAGACCCAAGATTTTTACCCAAAATTGAACAAGATTTTATTCTCTCTTGTCTCACATAGGATGACACATCACAGGTGTCACCTCCTCAGGAAAGACCACTTGCATGAGTGTCCCCCAGTCCAGTCCATCCTCAGCTGAATATAAAACTGACACATCCATCCCTTCTCACTGGGACATTATACTCAGTCCAAACCTGAATTCACAGTCACACACAGGCTGTGAGTCACACTGGGCCTTGCATATAAACAGCAATAAATGTATTTGATGGGTCCTTTTACAGAGCCATCTGTAGGCCAAACAGCTTCCAGTGTCATCTCCAGCCTGGCAAGACATTTAATCTGAGCAGGGACCAGATGAGCCGGGAACCTGAAAGGCCACAGACAGCAGAGGGAGCACTCACTGCTCCTGTCCTCAGCTCGAGCATCCTGTCCCAGTTCAACAAAGGCAAAACAAAAGTAAAAATGACCCCCGGTGGCCACCTGGGAAAATGGAGGTGCCACTATACACACGCTGCCCTTGCAGTTCAAATGATGCTGAATTATTAGACCCAGGTAATGTCCAAACCGTGGGCTAAGGAAGGGCTGTGCTTTGGAGGGTGTTTCCCCTGCTGCGGTGCCCCAAGCACAAAAAACATCGCAGCACATATTTACTCCAGATTCTGGTTTATATCTAGGGTTTCACTGGAGGTGTGGAGATGGAAGTGAGATCTGGAGTGGAATGCTGGAGCCCCCAGTTTTGGCCCCACCTTTCCTGCAGTGCTGCTGGAAATTCCTGTGAAGGCTTCATCCCACCAGATCCCAGCATCTGACTGTTGACAGTGGAGGCAACGCTGAGCTCCCCCTTGAAGTGTGGAGACCTCCCATGACAGTCACTAGAGATGAAACATTTTGTGAGCTGAATCCCATCAATTTAGTGGCTGAAACATTCCTAAAAAGTACCAAACATTAAGCAGCTAAAAAACAGAAACAGTCAGGGGTGAAATGACAAGTTTACTCTATTGAAATGCAGGGCAGACGCTTCCTAATCTGTTTACTGGCACTTTACTGGTGGGTTGTTGTCAGCAGCTCTGTCAATCCAGGCTTTGTAGATGTGTGAGGAAAAACACCAATCCCTGGGCTCCAGAAGTCACCTTTTCCCCACCACGTGCTTCCCAAGGTATAGGAACAGCAATTGCCTCTACTCAGCAAATCAAACTTATTCAGATAAAACACAAGCCCTTTAGACAACCCTTTCTGCTCCCCCAGCAAGCAAAAGGAAATGCTGTAAAATAAGTGGAAGGGCTCAACACCCCCACTATTTCCTGACTCCCAGCACCAAATGAGAGCACAGGGGTCTGTGATCAAGGAGAATATTCCTGATGAGAAACTATCTGCAGCCTTTTGGAAATTTCTTATCAAAAGGGCCCCGTTAGAACACCCACCTCAGCCTCTGACCTGATTTCTCCCAGTAATGCTGTTCTTTGCTCCCTCTTCCCTTCTTGCTGCTATTTGGCACAAAGAAATATCAGGGAATCAGCTAGGATATCCTTGGATGGCAGTGTAGAGAGGTATGGCCAGCCTCAGGGCCTCTGCCTGACACACCACAGCAGGCAGCTTTTCAGGAAGCAGGAGAACGTGGGGCAGAGGAGAAGAAACCAGCAAAGAAACAAAAAGCTAGAAATGAAAAAAAGCGCAGAACAGATTCACAAGATTAAATGAAAAAAACCAAAATAGTGAGGAGGAGAGGAAGACTGCAACCACCTTCAAAACACAGCTCAGGTAGATGTTGGGGAGTATAAAGAGAGACAACACACTTGATTTTATTGGAACAATAAATTTTCTTCTATTCATCCCATGATCTCTGTCAGCAGTGCTGCCCTGTTGCCCTCACCCACCCATGCAGAGTCAGCTTCAATTACCTTACCTCAGGAACATTCATTAGAGAAATATGCCCTGTGTGTATCAAATTAGTGACTTAAGAAAGCCCATTCAGGAAACATCTACATGCTCCTTATTTAGTTAGCAGGAAGGGATGGAGTGGGGATGCCAGCTGAGAAGGGGATTTTATGCAAACACAGGACTGGTGGACTGACAGAGACACGTCCTGCCTGTACTGAGTATTGGTGCAGCCTCACAAGTCCTTTCATGCACAAGAACCATCATATTTTAAGGTTGAAAAAATTCTAATCTTAGATGGAAAGTGCTGGGATGAACAACTGGGCCTGGAGGTATCCACAGGGGACATTCCCTTTTAATCTACATAAGAGACCGAGGTTGATGAGCCTCAGATGCCTTTGGGAAGGTGTTTTACCCTCAGAGTTTTGATATGAACTTATGGCATTGAAACAAGCAGCCAAGCCACTTGGAGCAACAACAAAGACAATACCTGTCCAAAATGTTCCCCCTGTAGCTGGGGTTGGGCAAAAGGTGAGATTTCCATGTGCCATACACAAAGATCTTAGATGCTGCAAAATCTACCAGTCAGCTGTTGGAACAGCCCCTGACACACTGGTACAAGCCTTCAGCACATTTCCTAAAGTGATAAACAGAGATCTCACAGGACATAGCCACAGACTAATACCTCATTTAGGGACATGGTGTCTCACAGAAATGTCCCATTCTCCTGCTTTTGTTGCCCCAGGGAAATGGGATGTAACATGCTGCCAACAGCTGCGAGCAAACAAGATTGTCCACACGGCAGCTGTAAGGCAATGGGACTGGGGAGAGATAAATTTCTGTCTCTGACAATAGCTAATGGGCTCCAGTCAGACTGGCAGCTGCAAAGCACCCAGTTTCCTGCTCTGGTTCTGCTGATCAGGCACCTCTGGGACTGTACTTTGAGCTGGTGAAGAAAAGAGGCAGAACAAGTCTGCTTCCATCTATTTTTATACTGCAGATCCATCTGCTTCTCTCCACAGCTGGCAAGGCCTGGAGCTCAGTTTAGATCCTCCCAACAAAAGCCTCTTTATGAGGCATGGGAATCCCCCAGCACTATCAACACCATTTGGGCTGGATTGCCCAGGCACAGGCTATTTTGGGCACCACAGGTGGTTTCTCCATCTCAGTGAGCACGGGGATGGAGCCAGCAGATGCCTCACCACAATCCTGCTCAGCCGTTCCACCAGGGCTAGGCTGTGCAGTGGGAAGGCTCTGATAAGCCCACTGGATCTGGAGAAATGGGACACAAAGGGAAGAGTTCAGGGACTGGGTTTCACAGGGGAGACAGAACGGAATTTCCATCAACACCGAGACTGAGATCTGCTTTTGAGACAAGGAAACAGAGCAGAGCTGATCAGAATCTCTGCCCTGAGCAAAGCACTAACCTACCCCACATCTAGACTCAAGATCTTCATTCTACAGACCCCATACCCTAGACAGCAACTCCTGCTCTGTCTGGGCAGAGCAGAAACCTCCTTTTCTCTCCTTTCCTCTCTGTCCAGGCAGTAACCCCTTCTTTTGTGCTGAGGTTCAACATCTGCTTGCTCCTGTTGGAGAGAGCTCCAAGCTCTGGGTTTCCCCCTGACACACAAGCAGCAGAGAGCTCTCCCAACCTCTCCTTTCTCTGTTATCTTATTACATGGATGCTGTTTCCTGTGTTTATTTTTTTTGTCTTCTTAGCTGGCCCGGAGAGTCTCACCTGCTGGAAAACTGCTGTTACTTCTCTATCTGCAACACTGGCCAAAGGTTAGCCAAAAAAAAGAGTTTCAGGTCACTTGTAGTTTTCTTAGGATGCCTGACTACCAGCAGAGGCCAAAGGCCACAGATGCTGAGGAAGAACAGGTTCCTGTGTGACCTTACCTGGAAGTTGACCTCAGCAGATGCATCTCTTTAGGAAGAAGAACGGGGACACATTTCACAGTGCTGGGATTCATCTGGCGTGGAGAGAACACAGCCACCTGGAAAACACTGAATTCATGGCCCTGCCCTCAAGGACCTCCCTGTGGAGAGCGTGAACGTGTCTGTGCAGCAGACAGAGCACAGCTCTTCCAAAGACCTGACTGACACACAGGCTTCAGTGTTCAGTGTCAGCCACGTGTCACTGACATCCCGGCCCCAGGACACAGCCTCATGCTTTTAACAGGAAGAAGGCATTAAACTCTCCTTGGGAGGATTGTATGTTCCACACAGTGCTTCCAAATCAAATGCTGATGGAAAGATCCTCCTGCAAGGGATTCAGAGGCTTCTGTTAGCATAGAGAGCACGTCCTTTTCTCCAGCCACACAGTGAAAATCTACAGGAACCTGTTGCTGCAGTCCTTGGAAGTGCAGGTGGTGCTGAACCATGGAAAGGCACAGGCAGCCCCTGCACTTTGGATAAACTTCTTGTGCACTAGGTCTGGAGTATGGCAGGAAAGGAGGGATCGTCTGCAAATGTAGAATTTAGGATGGGAGAAAAATTGCTTGGGATGCAAGTGCTCAGAGAAAGCAAGCTAGAAATATTTCTGATTAAAAGACTTGATTCCTATGCATTGGCTCGATCCATAAAGAACAGGGGACCTTGGGTTTAATTTTGTTGCAGATGAATGCTAGCTGGGTTAGTTCTGCAGACTGGAAGGCCTCAGTGCAAGTTAGGGATATTATTGTGTATTTCCTCTGGAAGGAAATCAAAATGCTGTTTCTCATGACTTCAGAAAGGACACAGCTGTAGAACAAGCAGCTGAGTCTCAGCTTTACTTGTGGCATTGAGTTACTGATGGTGGGAGAAAAGACTATTTCTGTTTTTCCAATGCAACCTTTAGCATTTTGATCCTTCTGGAATTAGAGGAAGATCTTGAGGAGGGTCTGAGTTTTTTTCTGTCTCTACCCTATTCTGTTAGTGCTTTTGGCATGGATATAAAGAAAGGCAGGAAACACTTGGAATACTGGGCTGCTCCTAAATGGCAGGCACCTCAGAAATGAAGGAGTCAGCTGTCCTTTAGGGTGCTGGGTGCCACGGAGCCCAGCACCCCTGTACTGGTGCTAGGTGCTCTCCTCTTGAGACTCTGCCTTTCAATCAGTCACAATCCTTGTGAATTAACTGTAGCCTCTCTGGGACTGGGAATGCAAACATTAGCCCTCTTCTCCCTGATGTCTTTTGGATCTGCAGAATAACTTCACAATTGTACACGTTACCAGCACAGAACAGCTTCAAGTCAGCAGCACGAGCTTCAGTTGCCTGCAAAGGAGCCTTGTGTATCACAGGGCTGGATCAGGAAACCTGTGATTGCTCACAATCACATTAACAGAGAAGACAGGATGTCAGGGAGTCACTTGGCAAGTCTCAGAGCTACCATTCCTGTCACCTGTGAAACCAGTCAAATTCTCTGGATGATGGAATGGTTTAATATCACGGGGTCCAGTGTGTGTGGCAGGGCTGCTCAAGACATTAACACAGGAAGCAATATTGTTCAATGTTGCCTTAACTGCCTGGCAGGCAGTTAGGCAGGGACGTGGAAGGATGGGACTCACAGCCTGCAAACAGCATTTCTCCCTGGAAGGACTCCTCTTTCCATAGCTGGGTGGTAAAAGCTTCTATGAGCGTGCAGTCTGAACGGCCTTCCCCCAGCCCAGGTCAGCATGGGCAGAGGTGCCAGGCACAGTGCACCTGCCCTGCAGGAGGCTTCAGCATCTGCCACTGCTCAGCCCTTGAGCACCTCCAAAACAGGAACTTGGCAAACAAAGCCAACAGAGTGCATTGCTAAGCAGAACATTCTGCCGAGTCCCAACACCAGGACTGCGTGTTATAGGGCACTTGCCAATTCCTGAGTCAACTTTATTTATCATACACTAGAAAGGTCATGACGAATCTCAAAAGATAAAATCTGTGTCTGTCAAGTCACCTTCCTTATTTTCATTGGCCCAGACCCTCACGTTCCACACCAACAATAACAGGACGTGGGTTCAGGAGGCACCGTGAGTGCAGCTTACCCTGAGATGGCCCAGGCTTGTTTTGCATTCTTCATAGAACTGATCCAGGCTGCTCAATTCTCTTTATTAGGAGGTGGTTTTTTTTCCTGGATGCAGTCACCACACTGCACAAGAGCCCTGCATCCATGGAAGTCCCAAAGAACAGGCACAAGCTTTCACAGCCCAGATGATGCCAAATACCCAAATGATGCAGCTGCAAGTTCTCCAGCAACATGAAGTACCCGAGATGTACTTAACTCCCATGTAGAAGAAAAATCTCGGACTAATACCAGCCCAAAAAACATCCCCATGATCTCATCAGCAGCTGAGGCAGCAAGATACCCCATACACACAGATTTCTTCCTTGTCACTATGAGCTGTTACCTAGGAAAGGCAAAAGATTGGAGCTGGGTAAATCCTTGGCAAAACCTGAGCAACTGCAGCTCCAATGCTGTCAGTGTCCAAGGCAGCAGGTTTAAAGGCTTCCCTGGGATCTGCAGAAGTTGCAGTCACCTCTCTGGATTGCAGCAGAACACTCCCAAAAACCACAGTCCCTGCTTTGGAGCTCAGTGTAACAGTCTTGGACCACACAGTATGGATCTGCACTCCACATAACCTCATCTTTGTACAGCTTACTCTGAACTTGCAGATGGAAAGTTCTTTTCCCACTCCTTGCCTTCCAATTGCTGAAAAATCTCCACGCTACTCTCAGACCCAAATTTGGTTTAGATTACTTTCTTTGATGTGTTGCAAGGACCCTAATTTTTGACATGAAATTCTGATTTTCTGAGATCTAGACAGCACTTTCCTGACACTGCAGGATCTTAGCAGTGACTGCTGCAGTCCCAAAGCAGAGAAATGGCTGCATCTTACAGCCAAAACTCTTCCAACTACTCCACCCACTGGGTCATTTCTGAGGAAACACCTCCAATATCCAGAGATGCCCCCCTTTGTTACCTGAACAACACTGAAGAGGAGATTGGGCAGTCAGGGAGGAACACAGCTCCACTCACTATTCAGCGAGACTCCAACCTGCAGTGAGTCACACTATCTAACCTGAGGTGATTATTTGTGGCATCAGAGAAGTGGATTCCTCCCAGGATCACTCTGAGCAGGCAAAATTCTGTTTCCTTCCCATGAATAAACTCACAGAGAATCTCATTTCTCACGTGGTCATTGTCTAATGCAAGACTGGAGGAATCTTTCCTGTGGAAGTAAATTGTGAGGCCCACAGGGCCTCAGAGGAGGTGCTCAGAACTGTTTAACCCTTGAAAACTTCTTGAAACACGTGCAGACACTTCTGTGTATTAAACTTAGCAGTAGAGGCTTCCTGTTGGGGGCAAAAGTGACAAGGTAGATCCTGGTGCTTTAAATGCTGTAAAAAGCTCTTTAGCCAAAATCATTATCTCCCACTAGTAGGGAAAACCTACTAATCCTCCACAGCCCCATCCTAGTTCATCATTCAGAAATGTCAGCAGTTCCCCAGTGCTGCAGTCAGCTCTTGTCTACAGCAAGAGCCCTGCAGAGTGTAACTGCTTGGGGCGACTGAGCCAAGGTGTGGATCTCTGAGCAGGGATTTCTGACCAGGCCGATTGTGTTGCTGAGCTGGGAGCTCTCTCTGTTCTTCCAGCTTCTCTTTCTTAGGTGTGAGCATTGTTCCTGCTGGGCTGCTGCTGATGCCCATTGTTCCACAGCTCCCGGCCTTTGATGCTGCAGAACAAAAGGAGCAGTGTTTGTGAAAGGAGGGGAAATCAGAAAGCTTCTCCTCAATGACACACTTGGTTGAGCAGCTGGGGCTGCAGAGCACCAGGGTGCCAGCACCTCTCCACAAACTGGGGCCTCCTGTCAGGAGGCCGTGAGCACAGCTGCAAAGTGACCCAAAAGAGGGAGCTGATGCCTATTTGCTGAACTTTCTTTTCAGAACCTCCCCATTCCAAGTGCTCCTGGATCGAACAGACTTTCATTAGCCTCCTTAGACACACATTTAGTAGCTGCCAGCTGGAAAAAGCTGGAAATTATTCCTGCTTCAGCATTGCTCAGATTTGACAGGAGAAACACCACAGCAGCATCTGGATTTCTTGCCTCCATTTCCAGACTAATTTGGCTGGCAAGAAACTGGACAGAGGTCTGAAAGGGTGATGGTTTGAGGTGCCCCAGCAGGGCCACCTGGAAGGAGAGCTGGCAGGGTGGGGTGGCCCAGTCCCAGCTGGCAAAGCTGTTGCATGGTGCAGTTATGGACCCTCAGGTCCTGCTGTGGAACACCCCCTTCCTGCCAGGGCAGTGGTTTGGGTGAAAACAGCTCTAATTTGTGTTCCATACACAGCTGTGAACGATTTCTACTGCCACGATGTCAGATCCTGGGATGTCATAGATGGGAGGAGCCTTCTAGTCCCATTGTGCCTGTCACCTGAGGCCATGCTAATCCCTTCCGTGAAAGCACAGGCAGCGCCAGGGAGAGAGGTCTCCAGAAGGATCAATCAATGGAGAAAGCTAATAATATAATAAAAAAATACTTGCACACAAGACCCAGCCAGCTGGATCTTCCTGGGACAAAGGCACTCACACGCTCTTTTACAAATATATTTTATTATTTTAATGCTTATTAAGAAATGTAACCAAGACAGACTCTGCAGCACCAGCGGCTCCTCACTGCCCAGCAGTCTGATGACTTCACAGATATGAAAACTTCACAGATTCAAGAAAACCTTTGGTCAATGCACTTTNCGACACCTATATCTTAAAACATTTAAATTAAAAGAGTAATTGTTTCATACTGACAGCATGTGCAGCAGGGTGTTCATAGTGTCTTGGTTTGCAGACCACAGAGAAGCTCTCCATGGGGCAGGGCAGGAACACCAGCTCCTGAGACAGTGGGGGGAGCAAAGGATGTTCTCAGATCAACAGGTTCCAGTCTTGATCTTAACACATCCTTGTGTGAACAGCCCCAGCAGGCGAGTAAGGTGGGAGTTACACACAACATTGCCCCAGTTTGGGGATTCTCATCTCTCAGGGTTTGTCACCTCTCACCCAAATGAAGAACTGGCGAGTTTTGTTACTCTCGATGTGTTTTGCCATAAAGAAAGCCAGAAGCCCAGGGCTAGGAAGAAAATCTCTGAAATGACTCAGTGCAATTTGATGCCCAAAACAATTTGGGAGAGAACTGACTTTTAGGCAGCTGAACTTAGCAAACACCCTCAGAGTATTGCATGCAGGTTTAATGCATTGCAGCACCACCGCAGCCTGTTTGTCCTTCCACAGAATTTGGCTGGAAGAATTTGGTTTTAGGTAGGGCCCGTGCTCATGAAGCAGAAGGGGATTTGTTCTACCTGGATGTGAAATGGGACAATGTGTCTGGCAAGGACACAATCCATAAGAACCATCCCTGCCTCAGTCAATAGAGACCTTATAAAGTCAACCCTCTGCACAGCCCAGGCAGGGCTGATCCTTGCAGTGGCCCCAGGAGAGCTGTAAGGCTCTACCTCCCTTCCCGAGTCCTTCCTCAGAAAGCCACACCTCAGTCTCAAGCCAGCATCATCTTTACACCCCACAGCACCTCCCAGCACATTCCTGCTCCCCTGAAATCTTCCCAAACACCTACTCTACAAATGCTCTTTCACTACCAAGAGCTCCTGTCCATCCTGACCCTCCCATCTCCCACACCTTGGAGACTTCTCTTTATCCACCAGCATCCCCTGAGGCCTCTTCAAAAAATGACCAAAGGTTCAGACTATTCTGTGTAGCTCCAAGTCCAGCTGCACCCAGCAACAACAGGGACCAGTGAGAAACCCCTTCTGTCTCCAGTATTCCCAGCTATCCCACCATGCCAAATTGCTTCTTGGTTGAAGTGCTGCAGTTCAAGCTTGCACAGAGCTTTGAAATATCACTGATCCAAAGGGGACTCTGCAGGACACAGCTGTAAGTGCATTTATTTGCACACACAAAAAAGCAGTGCCCTGTTGAGGAGAGAGCCCCAAGAACTTTTGATAAAATTACTCCTGGCAACTGATCAAACTTTGCTTTCTCCAAAACTCTTATAAAGCAAATAAACTCTGGAGGCTAAGAGTCTTCAGGGAATGGTAAAATTCATGGAATGCCCTCATGCCAAATGAGGCACCACATCTCTCTATGCATCTTCAGACCTTTTTAGCAAGAGGTTCTCGTTCAAGGAAATCAGTCTCTGCTAGCCCCAGCTCCTACTCTCTGGACCCACTGCACCTGAGATTCCCAAGAAGGCCTTCTCCAGCCTCTCCTGACAGTCACCTCATTCTTCCCTTTGTCTTGGCACCATCTTTGTTTATCCAGAAGAGCTGGATCAGCTAAACTTTCTCCAGCTGGAATTAAAATGGGGATAGGAGTGGTCCAAGGAAGTTTGGAAGGCAGGTACTTCTGTCATGAGTGGAGAGCTGCCAGGAGAAAGATGGAGAACACTTCATTGATGGGACCTATTGCTTCTTTTTTTTTTTTTTTTTAGGAAAACAAACCAAAAAGCAGAAAGCCCTGAAATTACAATCCCTAGGAAACAAGGAATAAAAGTCCAAAATTCTGTTCAAAAGGCTGCTGCTCTCCTCAACAGCTGCTTCAGGAACATCCTCTGAGGGTCCATCTCAGCCATATGTTTGCCTGCCATCCCTTCCTTCCTGTGACTGCAGACAGCTCCACAAACCACGCTCTGTGTGCCCTGTCCTTCCTCCTGCACACAGCAAACCCCCTTCACACACCCTTTTCACTTCAAGTCTGGATCACTAATATTGAAAGGGGCTGGATCCACTTGGGGGCAGCTCAAGCAGCAACACAAAAGCTAAATTCAAGTCACCTGGAGAGTCAGTAAGCTCGTGTGGTGATCTGGTTGGGCAGGAAAGTTTTCCAGAACAATCTAGAAAGCAAAACAAGTCCTAAGTTTGTCCATCAACAGAGGTCAACTTGATTCTTGGGGCAACCAAGCAAGAAACTGCCATAAGTGAGTGTGGAGATGCTCAGGAAACAAAAGAAAGCAACCAATCCACACCAGCTGTTGAGAGTCTGATCCAGCAAGGTGCAAACCATCCCTTCACAATGGCAGCTAAAGCTCAATAGGCAGCACTCCTGCATTTGTGTGTGCTCCAGCACACGAGCAATGCTGGTATTTTCCCACACTTCCTTCCCTGCCCTCTTTGTGGATCTAATTGTTATTGACATGAGTGCCGGATGTAATCTTGTGCTATTCTTAGAAACATTTCAGCTCCCAGCTGAGGCCTGAAGAGAACAGCCCCCTGTTTCCCTGAGTTCTGCTGCCACTGTTACAGGAGGTCAGAGGAGCCATCACACAAACAACCTACAGGAATATTCCATCAAGGAGGATCAGGAGCAACGAGATCTCGAGTCACCCTACAGAGAAAGTACCTGTGACATCAGCCACAGGGAAATGGCTTCGTGCTCCTCAATGGTGCTGCAGTGAGAATCATCCTCTCCTCTGACGTCAGACTATGGGGAAGAGCCCTGCCAAGAAAGCAGCAGTTCAATTAAACCACGAAATCTATTGTTTTACAAACTGGCCTGTCTTTCTGCTAAGGACTGTGGTGGCAGCTGCATCTTTTTATCCATCTCACAGTGAGCTTTGTGCTAGCCTGGAGCAGCTACATGCTCAAACACATTCAGAATCACAAACTTCTCCCCATGCAGGGAAACTGGCAAGAAGAAAATTCTCCTCAAAATAAAACTGATTTTAATAGTTCACAATATATAAAATAAACATGGAATAGGAACACACAAACCTAACCTGCTCTTCCTCAAGTATGAAAATCCAGTTTCCCTTGGCTTCTGAAAAGCTAGTGGACAGACACAAGGAGGAACCAGATTGGGGGATGATATTTCTCATCCCCCAAAAAAGCTTCAGATCCCTGGAATTACCAGACTTTTTGTTTCCCAGTAGGACCACTACTGCCTGTCTCTCCAGAAGGCTGGTAGTATTGGACATAGCTTATTTGTCTGAAAAACAAAACCCAGACAATCTTCAGGTAGAATTTAAGCTGATGTGGTTTTCTGCTGTCCTTGTGTTGACAGACTTTCTGTGACACAGGAAATGACCAAACTGCTGTGAAACACCAACAAAACACATTAATGTGTACACTTGCTGCAGCACAAATTTGCCTGTTCTCTTCCACAGAAAGTAGAAACTGCAGTTTCTAAGCTGAGTTCCAACACTACTGACATCTTTCAGCTTCTTAGACCAGGAGCATCTTCTAACCAGACAGGCCCACCTCTGTTGGCCTCTGCACGACAGGGACACATCAGGTTTCACAGGAAAAAAACTGAAATCACAGGAGAAAAGGGTTTTAAACAGAGCTCACTGGAATTCCAAAATGAAGTCAAGGTATGTGTGTGGGTTGCTCTCTATCCCAAGAAAGAAAAAAAGTCCCCCAGCCTGTTAAGCGAGGATGACGATGACTGAAATATGGGCTATTACCTCCCCTCACACACATCTGGGGCCATGGAAAGAATTTGCATTCTTGGAGCTCAGGAGGACAAGCACAGAGACAGGGGAAAAGCAGAAAGTGCCACCAGCCTACAGAGAGCCCACACACCCACAGCCCTTCACAGCCCTGCCCTGAGGACACAGCCCACAGCACCACGTCCTGCTAGCAGCCCTTTTGCCAAGGGAAATCCATGTCACAGGCTCTGCTTTGGTGATTTGTTGGGCAAATGATTTGTTGGGAGAGCTGAGAGCTTATATTTGCCATGTGCATCTGAACACTGAGAGCTCAGGGAACGGATAAAAGTTCTTGCCCATCTTTCATAACTTAATATAAAGTAACCTTATCATCTCATGGAAAAAAAAACATTCCAGCAGCCTGTTGCAGTATAAGCTTTAAAAACACAAAATGAAAGACAAAGTGCCATGGCTGAAAGCATCCAGAGTTCCCATCAGGTAAATTCCTTCCCTCTCCAAGCAGCTCCTGGCATCGTTCCTGACAATAGATTTTGCTATCCCCCCTTCTGCTTGTTGCAGGGCCAGAGTACTAAGAGACCCTTCCCAGTTTGCTGTTTGTTATTCAGGGAATACTTCCAGCCACGCTTCTATTTCCATTGGTAAATACAGTGAAACCAACTCTCAACCACAGGCCCAGTACAGCACAGTGTCACGAAATCCCTGCATCAAGAGTCTCCCAGTGCTGAACTTGGAATGCCACCCTCGACCCTGGCACTGCTTTTGGTGACAGGTCATTGGTGGGTAACGTGTCCCTCCTTCCTTAGTCCACTTCAGTGGTCTCTTGGCTTTTCTCCGGTCTGGTGTTTAGGCTCATCCAATAGTCTGGATATGGACCCCTTTCTCCACAGCCATCCGAATACACGGCTCTCCCCCCGCCCCCCAAGCTCCCTTTCTGCCATGGCAGAGGTCACCAATGGGAAAAAAAAATAATTCCACCAGGAAAACTTCAAAGGCCTCATCAGGAAACATCAGCTGCAGCAAAGGCTGCTCTTTCCAGATCTGAGTAAGACACCTGGGCATCAATTAGCTCTTCACTGTGAAGCTCCCTGGTCAGGCGTGCGTCTGAGACAATCCCATTTTTGCAGGAATGTGGGAGATGCCCATTTGTCTCCAGGTCCAGAGCGTTTCCATTGTGGTGCCACTCCAGGGCAGCTTTGCATTTGTTTAAGTCCTGCTTTTCGGGATCCCTGTGGATCTCCCCGTTGGTGTAGAGCTCCAGCGCGTACTCACTGATCCGTATGCTGGCGTTCTCGGCCTCCCCGCCGTGGGTGGAAGTCCTGGAGCTGGCGGCTCCCGCCTTGAACGGCTCCTTGCGGCCCAGGATGTGCTGGCTGATGATTTTGCGGAAGGTGTATCGGAACTCCCTGATGCGGTAGGCATAAATTAGGGGGTTTACAACCGAGTTAGCGTGAGACAGGATAATAGCCAGATACATCAGCCAGAGGGGAGCGTGGGCACAGTTTGGGCAAAAAAGGGTGAAGCAGTTAATAATGTGTAGTGGAAGCCAGCAGACTGCAAACAGCCCAACAATGATGGCTAAAGACTTGGCTGCGTGGACTTCCTTCTGCAGCGTGGAGCGGGAGCGTTCCCCGTGTACCATCTTGTTCTCCATCTGCTTCAGCTGGCGCCGCGCTGCCATGAAGATCTTCAAGTAGATACCAAACATGAGGAGGAGGGGCAGCAGCACACAGGCAAAGAAGTTGTAGTAGACCATGTACTCCATGGTGACCACGGCCTCGAAGAGACACGCCACCATGCTGTTGCTGCAGTTGATGGGAGAGGACCAGTTGGAACCCAGCTCTTTGATCTGGGCGCGCTTGTGCCACCCCAGCATTGGGGTCAGGCCAATGATGAAGGACAACACCCAGCAGATGGCAATGATGCCTTTGGCTCGAGAGCCGGTCACCAAGCCATTGTACCTGTAAAGCAGAGGAGATGGGAGCTACGTCAGTGTCATTCAACAAGCTCCTGCCACCCACGCAACCTCACAATGGCCCCGTGTTCCAGGAGAGTGAGAAAGGCACCTGCTTCATCAGAGGGGCCTTTGCACTGCTGTGCAGAACCCCTGCAGCACACCAAGGACTCCATGGTGGCACTGTCTGCCACCTACTTCCCTCCCCCTTTCTTTTTTAAGCAGTGAATAGTTGACAGAAAAGCAGGGAAATTAATTCAGTTTTCATCTGTACTCCTTGACTCCACCAGTCCACTTGGGCATGCACACAAATCTTGCAGCCTGGATAACCAACAGCACTGCTCTGACCCTTGCCATGAAGACCAGTGAGGGTCTCTTACCAAAGGCAAAGGCAGTGTCTCCTTCCTGGCAAAGCAGCAGCCTTTCAGCATGGAATTGTTAGGTCTGTCTTGCAGTAGGTCTGTAAACCAAACAGCACAACAGAACCTGGAGGCACAGTGCCACCAGCCCTGCATCCACATTCTGCTGTGCTTCAGGGAAATCCTGCTGGCTCAGCTGCAGCAGCCAGGTTGCCATTGCCTTGCACAGCACCTCACTCTGCTCCTCAGTGGCACTATCAGGAATACCAGCACCACCAACCTTCTTGAAATAACTGAGAAGAGGTCAGCAGCTTTCCTCATCAGCCCAGCTAAGTCGACCCCATGTCTTTCTCAGAAAGGAGGAATTAAGCTGAGGACAACTCTCTGTCCAGGTGTGCAATGAGCTGCATTGCACATAGCAAAGGGACCTCAGTGGTGGAGGTATTGATACTCCTGGCTGAAGCCAGTGCTCTTAACAGCAAACTCTCCAAGATCTGCTGAAAGAAACAATAAGCAACATGGTAAGAATCTGACAGTGCAGCGGAAACCTTGGTTTGTTCAAAATACCTTCCAGCTTCCAGGGCCTCACAGGTTACTGTGAGTCCTGAGCTGACTCCACCAGTTCTTCCCTCTGAAAATGTAAACCAGGGCAGCAGTTTAACATTTCAATGCCATTTCCTTCCCTGGGTAGTGCTCAGCATGGGAAGTAGATGGCTGGATTCCCACACTGAGCAGCAGCGTGGGTCCCACACTGTGTTTGACCCCGTGTGTCTGCGATGGGACAGCAGCACTGGGCTCCCAGGGCTTACCCAGGGCTCCTTCTCCCTCTGTCCCCAGAATTCTCTCCAAAAACAAACACTACAAGAAATAATACAACAAGCCACAGAAATCTTTCCATCTCCCAGTGAAATGATTGCTCCCACAGGTTCGTGCTCCTATCCCAACACAAGTTCAAGACAGGGGAGAAGAGAGGCTGCTTTTTGCACTGTAAAGAATGGAGATCCTGCACATGCTTTCAATCCCTGACATTGAGCCTTGGAAAAAACAAGACCCATCAGGCTTGAATTTCCCATTCTCAGTTGCATTTCAAAATCAGAAAAGAGTGAGTGGATAAGGGAGCCAACCACAGAATTCCCAGCACTGCAAAACACACCTAAATTGCCCTTCCAGAAATGAGGAAGGAATTCAGCTGATTCTGAGGGAGAAAAAGGTTTTTTCCAGTAATTAGTGGATCCTTCCCAGTACTTAAAGGATGCAAAGGGCAAGGCATGAATGGTAGCAGAGAGCTGCTCCATTCAGACCTCATCAACACATCAAAATAACATCTGCGCTTTGAAATGTACACTCAGGGAGCAAGAGAGTGGCTGGAGGCCCTTGAAGCTTGTAAAAACAACAAAACAAAACCAACAAACAAAACAAAAACAAAAACCAAAAAAAAAAAAAAAAGCCCCCAAAACCACCAAAACCCTGCAGCCCTGGAATTAGCTACATCTTGTCAGAGGAATTTTGAAATTGTGCATCTGTTATCCCACGACTAGAGATGTCCCTTCCCTTCCACTAAAAATATATTCATTACTGCTCCAGACAAACACCCCCCCACCACTTCCCCCTCCCTCTTACCCTCTGGGGATTCCCATGCAAGGGAAGGTTTACAAGGCTTTGGAACAGCACTAAACCCAAGCAGCTTCCCAGCTGCAGTGCCTTGTGCTGGAGTGCATGTCCATAACACCTCGCTCAGGATCTCCCAGGGCCAGGACAGAAAGCTCACAGCATCTCGTGGCACAGCCAGTGGCCTTGTGATGGCCAGGTACCCACTGGGAAGTGTTAATTTGTTTAGGAGAGCTTAATTTCTAGGATCCACATGAGGCACCTCTGACTGACTTGGCTGAGGTAGCGTTACAGTCCAGATGGGCTTTCCTGGACTCCTTGCTCTTATCCATTTGGAGATGTCATTGAAGACCTTGTGTACATCTTTGTGTACTTTGTCTCAGTATCTTTCCAGGCTCACAGCAGCCAGGCCAAAGCCACTCTCCATCTCCTCAGTGCTGCAGAGCTCTACAGGGTAAGGACAGCAACTCCTATCCTGGGAGTTGCTGGCACCATGCAGGAGACACAACCTGCTGAAAGGAGCTGGTCACACCTGCAGCCCATGTTCTGCACAGCTGGCAGGTGACTGCAGCATGTCTGATGTGTCCAGACAGCACTGGATTGCCTGCACCAGCACTTCTGCTTCCTGGAAATAACACACTTGCTACACAAACAGCCACTTCTGCTTGTGAAATTCCAGACACAAAGGATGTGAGTACAGAGCACAGGGATGCTCATGGTGGCTCTGGGTGGGGGGATACGATCACCTGCCTCCTCTAAAAAGCAAAACTGACTTTTGCAAACAGATGAAAATGCAGAAGTTTTCCTTTCCAAATACTTAAAGCTGCCCTGCAGGAGAACAGCTGCCCTTGGTGAATGTACAGCACCTCTGGGCTGCCTGGAGTAACCTGGCTGTGGATGTGCCGCTTCTGGGTCCTTGGACTAAGATCTGTGCCATGGACACAAAGATTCCTGCACAGAGTCTCTGAGACTGGATGGAAGACAGAGCTGGTAGTCTGTCCACAGAGTCTTCAGGGGGAAGTTAAAATCTTTCAATACATTGCATGGTGTGTGGCTGGCCTAACCCATCACCACAGTGTCCAGCCATCCTGCTGCTTGTCTTCCTCCTTTGGTGGACAGCACTGCACATCCTCTGCCAGGTGTGGAGCATTTTTCAGACACCTTTACTGCATCACCCAGAAAGCCTGTGCTCAGCTGAGGGCTTTGACCTGAATTCCAGCAGCGCTCAAAGGTGTTTAACAAATCACTATGAAATGCTGCTCACAGAACACATCCACTCAACAGCCCACACCTCGGGCAGCTGCAGCCACCAGGGCCAGGACCAAGCAGGATATTCAGTCCCTACTGCACCTCTGGAAATGAGAGACACTGGCAATCCCACATCATCCAGGAAATCTGAGACCCTCACATGTACCAACTAAACAACCTTTCCCAGACCCCTCAGTCCACAACCTTTCTCCCCTATTTCCAGGTCCCAAGTGCTCCTGGTGCTTGTCCATGCTATGGAGATGGGGCAGGTGGGGTCCCACAGGTGGGCACAGGTGCCCAGCATTATCTCTTCTCTAAACAGCAGAAGCAGGAATGATGGGCTGACACAGTTCTGCTCATGAGAGGATCAGCTTCCTGAATAAAACCTTGGTAACAGCAAGTTCTGTGCAGGCCATGAAGCCACTGCTTTCAGAGCCATGCCCGTGTTCAAAGAAGGAGCCTGAACCTGCCCTAAATCTATTTAACATGAGCATATGTAGGAAATGCCTGCCTGACATAAAGTCAAAAGGTTTATGGTGAACAGGGAAAGAAATAAGTCCACATATGGCTCAAAGTGACAATAAAACATTAATACCCTGATTCACTGGTTTAGGTGCTCACATGTCAGCATTTCAGAAGGGAACCCTAAAGAATTAAAGCAACTACTGAAACAGGCTCAGCACAAAGGTCCCTTGCACATCCTGTACTTTATTCAGGGTTGGTGCTCATCTCCCCTATTCTTCCTAGACTTTGAGAAGCCAGTTCTTTATGTCCCCTGGCAGAAAAACATCCCAGTGCCACCTCAGAGCTGCAGTTTAAATCACCACCAGATGGGATAAAATCAGTCCCAGAGCTCCAAACATCAGGGAGCTGCACCTTAATAATGTTTCCCCAGAGAAGCATTGCAGCAGCCAAAGCATCTTTCATCAGAGGAAGAGGCCTGCAGCTGGCACTGTGAGACCTGGCTGTTTCATGCCTGAACCCAGCACAGAGAGCAAGCAGCAACCTCAGTAACCTCAGAAAACCTTTCTGTTTGGCTTCAGGAAGGAAAGTTTCCCCTCTCTTTGCAGTGTGTTGGAGGCACCTGTGCTTGCCCTGGGAATATCCTTCCACAGGTGCCTGCACAGGAGAGCGTGGCTGGGCACGGCGCCCACGGAGCCTGCAAAGCAGCAATTGTTCTTGGCCCAGGGCTTCATCCCAGGCCTCAGACTCACAGCCAGTTCTGTTCAGAGCACCTCGGGGTTTGATATTAGCCCGTGCAGGTTTTCAGCTGCCTGCCATGTGAGAGACCTCATTTTGTCCTAAAGTGAACAATGGCTTGGGCTCCCTCCCTTGGGATTGCCTTACTGCCACTTGCAGAGGGTTAGGTTTGTGTAAAACCTTGCAGAATTCAGCAAAGTGTTTGAGAAACTTGTGGAAGATTTACCAAATTTTACGAAATGGTTTAATTGTTTGAAAGGCAGAACACATAGGATATTCGCAAATTAGTTTTTACCCAATTTAAAATTTCACCTATAAATGTCTTCTCTCATTGCAGTTTTTTGGAGGAGGGTCTCTTCTTCACAGAAAAAAATAATTTTTAAGGTAACTAATAATGTACCAAAACTAAGCAGTATCAGAAAATCCACTCTTCTGCCTTCTTAATACTGACAGTTTATTTCTGTGGGAATACACATCCACATATGCAGTTACCTTCACTAGGACAAATCAAACAGGAAATATTTAAAGAGAAACAGATGAATAAAACACAGGTTTGGCCCTTTTTGGTTTCAATAGAGTGAAGGAAGTCTGGTTTATTAATGACTCGGCCAATGAATATTAGGAATACGTGGTGGTATCTTTCATGTCCTGTGAGGAAAAGGGGCCTTCCCAGGTATGAAAGGATGGGGTGAAAACAACACACTGTTAGTGGCAGAACTTTTCTTCAAACTGTTTGACCCATTTTTGAGACAAACAGGTGTTAGAAAAAGAAAAAAACATGAGGGTGTGGGCAATCTAAATTATACCACATTTCCCTCTTGAGATATTCAGCTTTCATTTTCTCTGCATGTCTGAGGTTATCAATCTAATGCTTATTCATCCATAAATTCTTAAGGGGAAACACAATTGACAAGTTCATCACTCCTGCTGTGAAAGGGGAAACCAGCAGAGGACAGGAAGGAGGAGGAACCCATGGATTTACCTGTGGGTTTCTGCATCCCATCAATCCCTCTGTTCCTGGGGAGGAAGAGGGTGTGTTCTGTTTTTTCCAAAACAAGATAGTGAAACCCGTGTCATGCCCAGCACTGATGTAGTCTGGTTTTTTTGAAAAGACTCTTTACCTTGGCTGTTCCAGGAAATTACGTTTTCAAGACAATATCGTTACAGTGTTAGCCCAAAAAGTGGGCAGAAATCCAGATTTTTAAAATCCCTTTCCTGGCAAGTCATCCTCTAGCAATAACGAGTGCTTAAACTGTCAGCAGACATCCTCAGAGTTAGCTCCAGAGAGATGAAATTAAGCCATCAGTCCTTCTCAAAATCATTTCAGAGGCAGCTCCCAGGGACTACTCTACATTTTTTTCCTTGTACCATTTATCATTATTTTGGTTTATGAACTGAAGTTATCTACAGCAGAACTGTGGAAAAGTGGAGACAGTCCAGTTTATAGGTAACTATTATTGACAGAGTTTTCTCTACAATGGAACAGGACAGTTATTCCTTATATCTACATCAAAACTAAAGGCTGTAACAGCTATGACCAGTAGGGTTTGGAAACCACCCATTAAAGATAATGCTACAGCAGCACAAACTTGCTGAGGCAAGGCTTCAGGAAAGACTTGGCTGCACTGGTCCACATGGAAAGGCAATTTCTGCTCTCCAGGGCTCCCCTTCTGGTTTTGAACGGGAGGTTTGTGTTCATTGACTTAAGTGCTGCACGACCAAAGTATTCAGAAGAGACAGAACTAAATTGTACAGAGCAGCACAAGTGATTAAAGCTGAAGAAGAGTGAGGATGTCCAAAAACTCAAACTCAAGACAAAAAAAAAAGAGAAATTTGTTCCATTTTTGCAGCCACATTGGTTGCTCAGGGCAGGAAGGCAATCTCTCCATTCCTGAGAGCATGCTGCATCCTAAGGACAAGACAGGAAGGAAGGAGACTCCTACAGTCCTCCAGGGGCTCCCTCTCCATCTCTGGAGCTCAGTGAGTGACTGGGAGCATTGTCACAGCCCAGGGGCACACACAGCCCATCACAGCAATGTGTTCCTGCAAAACTCAACTGAGCAGCAGCCCCTCTGTGTGTGGCAAAGCTTCCCCTTGTCCTGTGCCAGCCTCCCTGGTTGCACACCAAGTAGCAGCCAGTGTTAACCATTAAAATGTCCTTTCCTTTCTTCAAACTGCAGAGACCACGAAACCACCATCTGCAAGCCTGGGCTGGGACAAACCTCCACCTTGACCCAAGAAAAGCTGTGCTTGCAGAGGCAGTGCCTGAGCCAGTCCAAATCTTCCCAAGGCCCATTTCTTGGTAGCCTGCTGCTTCTTCTCCCTTCACATTTAATGGACCCCTGAGAGAAAACCCCACCTCCCTCCCCCCCTGCCCTGCTGCTACAGCTTCAGGCAGAACCCCTCTCCTCCCCAGGGGGAGGGGGACAAGCTGACCTCACCCTCTTTGTGCCCTCCACCTTCCCAGTGGTCCCTCTGGTGCCACTGGCTGCAGCTCAGGGGGGCAGTTTGCCTGAGTGTGGGGTGGCAGCACCTCTGTGATGCCATGGACACCCACCACAGGAGAGCAGAGAAGAACAGGAACAGGGAGCAACCAGAAAATCCAGCAGCCAAGGCAGACTTTAGGACCTAGAAAAGTTTTTTTCGAAATACAGGAGAAAAAGCCCTGATCCTCATTTAACTCTCCCCTCCTTGGTTCATCTCCAGGCCTGGGGTTTTTAGGGATGCTGAGCCCTCACCACCCCAGCCCAGCCCCTGCTCACCTGAGGGGTATTCGGATGGCGATGATCCTGTCGATGGCGATAGCGAGGAGGCTGAAGATGGAGCTCTGAGTCAGGACCAGGACAAAGCAGGCAATGAAAAGGCAGCCATAGAAGAAGGCACAGAAGCCAGTGCTGATGGTGATGGCAAAGGGGATTGCCAGCACGCCCACAGCAATGTCAGCAGCAGCCAGGGACACCACAAAATAGTTGGTGACGTTCTGCAAGTTGCTGTTCAGATAGACGGCCCAGCAGACCAGGATGTTCCCCAGGATGGCCAGCACTGCAATGATCAGTTCCAGGATGATGTAGGCTATGTCTGAGAGGAAGTCGTCCTGCCCATGTACTAGCATGGTGAGAAGAACCAGGCCCAAAGCTCAGCGTTCATATCTGCAGAGCACTGAACAGCCAAGACGCCTCAAAGCTGCCTGGGCTCCGTGGGGCCCTCGGCTGCCAGCCCTGGAAGGCTGCTCACACACACATTGCTCTCCCCATAGCTGTGCAAGGACTTCACAGTAGCTGGTGTCAAGAAGAAAAGCCCGGGGTTTGCCAGCTCCAGCAAAGTGGATTAACCAGGTGCAGGATAATTCAAAGTCCAGCAGACAAACGGACGGGAGGATCTCTCCTGGAGACAGACACTGCTCCCCAGGCCTCAGAGTCCAGCAGGCAGCACAGCACAGCAGCTGTACTGCACAGCAGTGTCACATCAGCTGCACTGCTTTGTTTCCTGTTGACAACCACCCTCCTAGTCATGGCTTCCTGTCATCTCCATACCTACTAGCAACATCCTCTGGTCCTCTTTTTCACCTTTTCCCACCGGGACTTGGGAAATATTCTCTTCAGTTGAAGCAAACATTAAACTTCTTCACTTGCAGTTTCCTCTAAAAAGAAAAAAAAAAAAAAAACACCAACCACATACACTAAGTAATCAGCTCCACGGAGGAGATGGAGAAAGCAAAATCTCATTAAAGCGGCACATTAAATGGATAACGGATATTAAACAGACCTAGAAGGATACATTATTGGCAAAATTCTCACATTTTGTCTGTCCTGAAAGCTGCGGGGCCAAACCCAAGTTCAGGAAGGCAGCATTTCGCAGCGGTGATGAGAAACAAGGGACGTTTTGTTTTCGAGGCTACCAACTGAGCTGGCACTTCAGCAGCTGCTCCACAGCCCGCCCTGAAACACGAGAGCCCCACTAATTATGTCCTGGCAAGTGCTGAGGCTGCACAGAGGAAAGGTGGGGGAGCCTCTCACACACACCTGTCCCCCCTGCACGCCGGGTCTGGGCCATCACGTGCCCCGTCACCAACCTGCGGCAGCAGTGCCCAGCCCTGCAAGGACATGGGCACTCACTGGCAGTGGGCTCCACTGCTGGCAGGGCTGGGCACCCCTCTGCAGCCACACCTGTCTGGCCTCTCCGTATGCAGGCACTGGAACGAGATCCCTGGCAGGGAGAAGTGTCCAAGGTGTGCCAGGCAGGGGACAGCTCTGAGGACATTCCTGCTGGCCATCCTCTTTGCAAGGGTCTCTCTGCACGTTCCCCTCCTGCAACTCCATTATTTTTGTTCATGTAAATCTGTACCCTACAAGCAAACCATTTGTTCACTATACCTGCACTGCCCCACAGTGTTTGTTGCATCCAGGACAGCATCTCTGATCACCCAGGACCAGCCACAGACACGTCCACCAAAACACAGCCCTGCCAGCAATTCACAGACGGGCTCAGTGCCACAGCCACTGCTCAGGCTGTGTTGGAGCTCCCCCAGGGCACTGCAGGAACAGCTCTGGGACTCAAGCAGGGGCTGCTCGTGAGCAAAGCCTTCCCCAGCCCTGCAGCCACATTTCATACAAGCAGATACTCAACAGCCGCACACCCTCACGGGTCACCTCTGCTTCAGATATGGCTGCATTTCACCACAGTTCCAGCTAAAAATACAGAAGGGAGAACACAGTTCCCTGAGCTTTGTGCCACAGTCAAGAGATAATTGCTTGCTGTCCTCGCCTGTCACTTCCAGAGTGGGTTGCAAACCTTATTTAGCAAGCTTTAGCAATAATATTTTCTCATTAATTTAAGAAACAGCTTGATACATCAGAGGGCTAGGAGAGAGAGAGAGAGAAACACAGCATTAACTGCTAAATCACCAAGCTCCATTTTGGATGCAGCACGAATCTCCAAAACAGAAGATTTTTGGGCCCCATCCACAGGTGACCTGGTGTGGTCTCACCCATCAGGGTTTGATGCCTTCACAGTTCACTCGGTTTTCAAGTCAGAAACCTAATTTCTCAGGATAAAATAAAAGGGTAAAGACAGTGATAATAAAAGAAAATATGATTAACTTGTGATTCACATCTGATCTCAGGAATATAATCTAATTTTAGACCTTTCATTGATTTAGAGCTCTATTGCTAATGCTGCATTTGAAAGGAAAGTGAATGATTCTTGGTGGTTTGGACATGCTTCAAAACCCTTACTTTTCTCTACCTCCAGCTATCTTGTTTCTGTGTTTCGTTTGGTTTTAGTGGAAGAAATCAACAGAAGAGATCAGTGTGTGATCAAGCTATTAAGAAGAAGAAGATAAAGATCATCCATTTAACCTTTTTTAAAGAAGAAAAACCACAAGAAGTCTCTATAATGTCTGTGCTCCTACAGCAAAGCCTCCAGCTCTTCAGTGACTTCCTAAAGATGGCTTTTTCTTTCTTGGGTTTCAGTGATGTCAGTGATATGCCCCTACATCACTCTGCAAGCATCTGTTTGTCCATTACAAATCCCAACAGGTTTGTTTCAAAGCAGTGATATTGAAACCTCACCCTCCAACCCAACTTCCAGGGAAGAGGATTAGAATTAGTATAAGATAGAAATAAAGAAGGTCTGGAGGCAGAGAGAACAGAAGGGGCTGGATGAGAAATAAACAATGCTTTGTGCATGTGTGTGAGCAAGAAGGGAGGAAAAAAAAAAAGACAGGAAAAAGCTGGCAGGAGGAAAAAAAACAACCAAATGAAGGAAGCAGTGGGCAAAAGAGGCCCCTAAAAGGAAAGAGGGTGCAGGACATGGCTGTGTCTGAGACTCTGAGGTGGGTGTGAGCCCCTGAGTCCCTGAGCAGGGCACAGAGTGGGAGCACACAGCTCCCACAGGCTCACACCTCCCCATGCAGGACAAGAGCACGGCCAAACTGCAGGGCCGGGCCAAGCTTGGAAAAATGTAACAAATTACTGTCACATACCTGGGCCAAAACTATTGCTATGGAAAATAAACCCACTACAGTTCCCCCAGAAGCTCCTCTGAGATGGAGTCAGAACTGAAGGAACCCCTGTTTGAGAGGAGCCAGCCTGAGAACTGGGCACTTCATCCTGATGCTCAGAGGATTTACCTGAAGTCCTGCTGTGTTGCTCCTGCCCATCATGTTCACAGCTCAGACACCTCAGTGAAGGGGACCAAAGCAAAATTACTGGATATTCTTCCCCATTTGAGAGCTTCTTCCAGTAGGATCATGAATCCATACTAATCCTGGATGCATTTTGTTTAACCTGACTCTTTCAATGGCTCATCTTAAACTCCAGCAGGACACGGAGGAAAGTTACAAACTTCACTGTGGAGGTCCTGCACATATTAATGGCTCAGCACAAAGCTGAAACTTCCTACACCTCTGCCTGATCCTGAAAAAGCACAGTGCAAGGAATCTGAAGTTTCATGACTACATCACACACTGTTTTCTGACACAACAGAGCTTTTAACCTTCTACCTTGACTGTTTCAAGGCCTGATGTTATATCTGAATTTTTAATCTCTGAATTTATTTAGTCCCTTGCTTCCCATCTCCTTACACAAACAGTGGCCTGACTCTTCATCCCAAGCCCCAGTCATTTATTC
The DNA here is from genome assembly GCA_013400775.1 of Chaetops frenatus. Classification (NCBI taxonomy): domain Eukaryota; kingdom Metazoa; phylum Chordata; class Aves; order Passeriformes; family Picathartidae; genus Chaetops; species Chaetops frenatus. The sequence goes on along the minus strand of VZTR01008413.1, from coordinate 339,349 downwards.
TGAAGCAACTGGAATGTTTTGTCCAGAAAAGGACAGTGTGTCCTTCCAGCCCCTGCTCTCAGATGGGCCGGAAAACACTCGGAGTTCTGCAGAGCCAGCACATCTCAGGGGAGAAATGGCTGGAGCTGAGCAGGTGTCCCAGCCACGACAAAACAACATTTTGTGTCTGCTTCAGTGCCACTGAGTAGCCACTGACATCAGAAAAAGCAATTATTGGCCACACAAGCCCAGCCTCACTGGCTGCTGACAGAATGTGCCACAACCCGGGAGGCTTCATGTTCAACCTGAGCTCACCCACCTCTCCTCATCCCTCCCTCACACTGTCAGCTGCTGCAGTGCTCACCTGACATATCAAACCTGCATTTTAGAGTATTTGCAACTTGCTTTGAAACAAGAACAGGCTCAGTGTTTCTGCTTATACAGCTAGAAATTCACTGCACAAGGACAAAATGAAATAGAGACCACCCAGAGAAGATGACATAGATCCAGAGGCAAGATGAAATTTATTGTAGAATTGTCTACTTCATGCAAGACCCAAAGGCTCAGCAAGCAGGTCTAATAAGAAAAAATTAATTAACAATCTGCTTTACTCACTGGAGAAGTGTATATTTAACATCCCAGGCCCTTGAGGGATCAGCATGGCAAGCTCCTTGAAACTTAAGAAAAATAACCTGTATCACCCAACAGGCTGGACAGCTACAATTAGTATTTCTTCATAAACCCTTGTTTTATTTTGTTAATTCCTTCTTGATACCCCAGGCTATGTTCTGGCCTTTCCCCCATTATTAAATAAACCCTTTTTGTCATTCACAAACCTGTAAAGCTGGTGCTCTGTTCATTTGTAGTGACTTGGAACACTCTGTTCTCTCTCATATTTCAGTCCCAATGAGAAACTCCTCCTTGAAAATTCAATAAAGCATCTGCACAGCACGTTCCCATGAAGCAATTCACCAGCAGAGCCTAAGCAAGCTTTAGTTTGGCATCTCCAGTTGACTTTGGACCAAGGTGTTGCCCCTTCTCTCTGCTGAGTGCCAAAAGCATCGAGTTGAGCCCTTGGCCACTGCTTGGTTGAAATCACCCACCTCAGACAAGCCCCTCTGCTCTTGGCCCCTCCAGGCTGAGCCCACCCTGCTTTGGGAGGTTTTGGCTGCCCAGGCTCTGTCAGCTGGTCCAGAGCAGATGCACCCTCTGTGCCTGCCAGGCTCACAGTGCCTGTGACACTTCAGTTTGACAGCTCCTCTCACATATTAGCAAAACCTCCAGACCACCAGCAGCCCCTGGGGCACCCAGGGCAGTCTGGGGGCACGTAGGTGACAGACTGCAGCTTCCCTGGGCCCCACAGGGCTTGGTGTCTGTGTCTGCTCTGGGATGGGGCAGGACAGGCAGCAGGCAGCTCATGGGGGGCCATGGGGGGTGTTCATCGAGGCTCATTCCACAGATCACAATCTTGCATCTCCTTTTGACAACATGACCCATCCCGGGTACCAGCCACATGCAGATTACCCAATTCCCTTAGGGAAAATCCTTGAATTCACACACGGTGCAAGCAGAAAAATTGGTGCTGCTAAATCATTTGTTTCCTACTTCCCAAGGCCTGGAGGGGGAAATGCCTGGCAGTTTTTATCCTCTCCTTGAAATCCCTCCAGCTCAAAGAGAATCTCCCTATCTTTCAAATCAAAGACTCCGAGAAATCTTGTCTCTCCCTCCAGGACTTCAGAGGATCGAGTCCCAATAAACGAGCCAAGGTGCTCACAGGCAGTTCACAGATTTGCAAAACAACCGGGGCTGTAAAACATCATGAGAACAGGTGTCCTTTGGGGAGCACGATAGGGAAGGCAGCAGGAGCATTCTCTGTGTTGCTCAAGGGTTTCCTTTCTGTAGTTTGGTATTTTGTGAGTATTTCACGTAGAGCAGCTGTGGGCAGCATCCTCAGCCCTGCCTCCCGTGAAGGATGAGGAGCTGTGGCTGGGTGGGGCAGGAAAGGGGAGGAAGGAGGCATCACCCACCTAACCAAGACACACATGTTCTGATTCTTCTCTTTGCCTAATTATTGGCTGCTGTCTAAATGATCTTTTAGGTCATCTGCTTACAGTAATAGGAGGAAATTAAATATTAATAATAGACTATTTCCCTGTAGACTGCTCTTTGTTAACAAAGGATACAAGTGAAACTAAGCAGGCAGAATTACCAGCACACCGTGGTCTTGGTTTTCAGGTACCTGGAGCACTTGCACTTTCCCCTCAGCCCTCCCTGGAGGCCCTGGCACACCTGCCTGTGTGGACACCAGTGCAAGGGCAGAACACAGGCAGGTGTGGAAATTTTTTGTTCTGTCCAGGGGCTCCACGTGCCAGTCTGAACCTTCCAGGCACCATTTCAGATTTTATCCAAAATATCATCTGAGTCGCTGATGCTCTGACTGCAGAAATGCAGGGCCAAGGATTTTTGGAAGCACAGACTTTATCCCCTCTTGGGAAGTGAAGTCTGCTGTAATAGAAACCCTGCAGTGGGGTAATGAGCTTTCTGGATAGACTTTGCAAATTCTCCTGAAATAATAAGTAAAATCAGAGCTTCAGCTTTGCTAAATTTGGTGTCATCCCCTCTTACAGGAAAGCAACAGCCCTCCAAGACTTGAAACCTTCCCTCCATTTACTTGTGGAAGGCAGAAGAAAATGCTCTTCAGAGACCTGTACTATCCCTGAACTTTGTCAGTTTAAAAATGGGAAAGAGGGGCAACAGTCCTGTTTTACATTTCCATCCCTGCTGCAGTCCAGGCCAAGAAAGGAGGCTCTACTCCAGCAACAAGCAAGGTGAACCTGGGTGTAAATTCTTGACTGATTTACCAGAGACACCCAGACTGCTGCAGCAGTGACAGCAACCAAATCCATGACAAAACCACACCCTGCAAGCCTGTCCTGTGCCTCTCTTCTCCTCCTCTTCATGCCCATTAAAAAAAAAAAACAAAAAAACAAAAAAAAAACCACAAAACTGCCCCAAAAGTGAAATCCCATAAGACAACAGGCAAAGGTTATAACATAGATGGGCTGGCTGACAGGAATGGCTAATCCCAAACCAATATTGCAGCTTTGCCTCTTGCCCTCCAAGTGCTAGAAGTGGATTAATTTTTATTGTGGTAGCAGAAGAGTAGAACAGAACACATTTGACCATATTTTTTTCCTAAGTGGATGTTATAAATGTTTAAAAGCAAGGAAAAAAACCCCAAAACCTCACAGTAATTATTCCAATTCTAATGGTCACAAAAAGCCAAGGAGGGCAAAACTAAGGAAGGATGAATGACCAACAGTTAAATAAGCCAGATCAAACAAACAGAAGGGAAAACAGCTCCCCTGTGCTCACCAAAGTCTCACTGGGCAGCAGACACCATGATATATTGCCAATAGACACCAAAACATGTTGGCTTTTTGAGCAAACTATTTGTACTCAGGACAGCTGATATTCATTTATCTATGGTGGCATTTCTAAAAATAATAATAAAAAAAATAATAGAGCATTTGGATAGGCTTTCATAAGGCAGACAAGTAAAAAAGCATAATTAAAACCATGTACCACGGCCAGAAACAAGTTACTACTGCCAATATCATCCACAATGCCTCTGAGGAGCCAGTTTTCCTTTCCTGTGTGAGGGAAGAACTCAAAGGCAAACACTGCTTCCTCACAGCCCTACTAAAGCCAGCTGTGTTCACACACGAGGAGCATTTCCTTCAAGGACAAAATAAGAGAAATGAGGAAACAGAATATAAAGAAGAGGTGAGCCACTGAGGAATACAGGCAAGGGAAGAATTTACTCTGAAGATATTTATCCTACTGCATCCATATTATCCAAAGATATTTATCCTGTGCATCCATTCTGGTCTATTTTAAAATAGTGGAGTAGACTTCTCTCCATATGTGACTTTGCCTCTCATTTCTGTATGAAGTTTCCAGACAGGCAGTTGAGGATTGGGTACATCTGTTATTTTTCTTGCATTTTTGTCCAGTTATTCTCACACCCTATTTGCCTTCTCTAAGCACAGGCTTTCCCTCCACCATGCCCTGTGATCCCTGATTCCTGGAGCACTGTCCTGAGGCTGCCAGGAGTGTTTGCATAAACTCTGATAGTGAAACAAAAACTCACCCCAGTGCAGGGAGAGCTGTTGTAGCAGGTCAATCAACATCCTCCTGCAGCAGAAGGAATGAAACTCTTTCCATCTCTCTCCGTGTAAGTTAAAGTGATTCCCCAGCTGTCCTTCCCTATCCTGGTGAAAGCATTGTACAACATTGTTCATCCCAAAAGGAGGCAAAAGCCACAGTAACAAATTTTCTTTCCCCTGAGTTTGTTTCCATGGACTTTCCCTCATCCATTTATAAGGCACTCTGACTGCTAGTGCTGATTTGCTCAGTGTCAGCCTCACCACCCTGCCAGTGTTTCTGTCGAAGCCTCAGAGCTGTTTAAGACATTTTTAGAACTCTGCCACCTTCTGTGGATAAGGAGTTGATGCTCTGATGATGCCCCGAGGCCACGTGCCCTCGCTTTGTGATTCCCTCTCCTCGTTGCTGTGACTTGCACCCACTGCTGTCCCCCTTCTGAGGTGACTTGCATCTCCACTGTCACACCCACACTGGAGGAACTCCAAGGAACTGGTTTTTCCCCCAAGTCCTTGATTATCATCCGATTTATTAAGAACTTTCCAATGTCATTGTTACTGATCCCAGAGTGTCAGTGTTGAGCTGGTGCTCTGAGGACTCCTAAGTCCCTTTTTTGTCATTTCCTCAGCCCCCGTGCTGTGGTCAGAGCACATCTGCTCTGGTGACAGCCTGGTACCTCTCAGGCTTCCTGCTCTGAGGGCTCTGGCTGGGCTGGGCTGGGCTGGAGAGCATGGAGCTGCTGGGGAAATGACACTTCTCACCACTGAGTTCTGCCCTTCTGCATCAAACCATCACTCTGGAGAACCAGCAGCTGTCCATAAATCACTTCAGAAAACGTTTTACTGCATTTGCTGCTCGTTCATGAGCTGCTATTCTTGTCCAGAGGGAGTAGAAAGGAGAGGAGAGAGCAGAGGTGCCTCCACCAGCCTTGGGAAGTGGCCCTTCAGTCCTATGAAAACTTCAGATATTTTACAGCCTGCACAACAAGGCATGATAGAAAAGGCCCATCTGTAAAGAAACCTGCAATCATTTCTCAAATGCACGACAACCACGATCCTCACACCTTGCCAAACAAGGATAAACCAAACCAGACCCCCAGGGCAAATTCCTTAGGGACTATGACATTTGACTCCAAACACAGGCGATGTTAGTCAAGCAGGGATGGGCCCCGGGGAGCTGCTCAGAACAGATATCCCCAAGCCTTTAGGATGCTTTCTCCCACCTGGACTGTGTCCATCCCTTGCCTGCTGTAATCCTACAGCTGGGCTGTACAGAGGCTGCGTGGAGGAAAAGCAAGATTTTCCTTCAGGAATGGGCTAGGAAAGTTAACAAGAACCCTAAATGAATCATTAATGGTCAAGCAAAGTTTGGATCAACCTTTCATAAGACACAGGATGACATAAAAGGAAGTGTTAATGTTTCTTAGGTGTTGGACAAAGTTAGGGGCCTCAGTTTTAAAAGGTTCTGCTAAAGAGACCTGAGTTTCAGGATTATCAGAAACAGTCCCAGACTATCCCTGACTAGGCAGCCATCAGCACAAAGTCATTCTTTTTGCCAAAATCCGGACTGCAGAACATTTTACAAACTTCTAAAAAGTCAATGTGCTTTCCCCCACATGCTCCAGGAGCTGTAATGGTGCTGGTGCCAGCCCAGGTCAGTCTGATGTGATTTTCCACCATCCCATTGAACCTGGGCACTGATCTGTGGAGATAGGGCGTATGTGGAAACTCTAATTATTCAAATAAATTTCAATCACGTGTCTCTCTTCTGAAGATTTCAGGAAAAAGCCGCGTATCTCTTAGCTCTCTTTGATCCAGGGGAATGTTTCCTATGGAAAATCCCAGTCTGTGCCCAAGTACATGGCTCTCATACTGACACCGAAGTTGTTATTATCACAGAGTGTGACATTTAACCACCTACTTCCCATAAGTCCTTAAGCTCAACAGCTGATTCATACCAGGATCTGACAATCCTGTTCTGTTGGTGAAAACTCAATAACCAAAATGATAGGGCTGTTTGTAGAGGACTTTCCCAGCACAAGAAGGGGGATTTGCATAAGAGGTCAACATTACAGAACAGGCAGAGAGAGCAGAAACATTTATGCTGCCCTAGTTAGAAAAAAAAATAAGAGGGTGGGTGGGAAAGGGGAGACAAGAAGCAAGAGAACACAATAACGCAAACCCAAACCAAAACATCTCCGACAAAGCAAAGCCAGGAGAAAAACGGAGGAGACTCTGAGGTCTGAATATTAAATGAGGAAACTTCTAACAGGGAAAACTGCAAACCTCACCGTTCCCGCAGGGATGCATTAAAAGCCTGCGCTTGGCTCCGTTCGGCAGCGTTCCTGCCCTGCCCGGGGGATGCTCACACGGGACCCCGCCGCTCGGGCTGGGCTTCCAGAGGCTCCACCAGCCAAGCCCCCGGGGAAAAGGGCCACGGCTGGGGCTGGGAGCCGCAAACACCGGGCACAGGGAGGCAGGGAATGCCGTATCGCAGCCTGCCGGCAGATAAAACAGCCCCGAGCTGAGAGGACTAGAATGCCGGAGTGCCTTCCCCCCCTCTGGAACTGGGAGCAATCACAAATGCTAATCGACACACAGACAGGAGCCCAGCATGTCACCCGTCACGTCTCCAAAGCTCCAGGAAAACCCCTCTTTCCTCTCCTTGTATCAGAGAGGGACAGGAAGATTCCCTCATCCCCTGAATGCCTTTCCCTCCCCCTGTCCCTGGCTCAAATCATCCCCGAAAGAAGTTTCCCTCCCTGCCAACTTCTCCATTGTCTCAGACGCATTGTTTGCAAATGTTCCCTAAAAATGCCTTGTAAAGTATTCTTTATTCCTGTTTCAGGTCTTTCCACATCCCTGTGTAGCACCTGGACGTTATCTTGTTACCTGTTAGATAGTGATAAACCTACTGCATGCAACCTCTGACTTGCCATCTAAGATAAATACAATTTGTCTTGCAGCTGTCATTTCTTTCCAAACCTTGCCTTCCACAGCTGCATTTGTAGTGGTAATAAAATCACTTTATTTGGGCTTGAAATGTGTAACTTTAAAAGGAATTAAAATTTAAAAAAACCCTATCAGCGAGACCCCCAGGACCCAGGGTGAGGAGTGAGAGAGATCCCACTTTTATGCACTGGCATTTACCAAATACCTGCATTTGGAGCAGTGCTTTGAAATATTCTTTGCTGCTTGTCTGTGGGTTGGCCAATGTGGTCAGGATGAAGAAGGAGTCAGAGCAAAGGAGGTTTGAGCTAGACATCAGGGTGTTTCCTGCACGCCAGGAAAGTGAGGGGTCTCCAGGTCTTTAGGAGCAGGAGAGAGAAAGATGTCAGGAATGGCAAATCCACAGCTGATCCTGCCTTTGGGCAGAGGTCTGGATTACATGACCTCCAAGTGCCTCCTAAGGATATTTTCCATAACTGAGAATTGTATGTGCCATCTGTCCATTCTGACCTACAGAGATTTGCTGCAGAAAAAAAAGTGCAATACAACCAATAATTATTCCTGATACAGATGCAACCTCTGTGAAGGGAGAGGCATCTTCTGACTCTACAGAAGGCACTGAAGCCTTCAGAGGTTAAATCACCATCTGTGCACCTGCCCAGAACCTCCTGCCCTCCTAAGACAGAATGCTGGCAGTTCTTTACCCCTAATAGTCCAACCCTCAGTATTCAACTACAAAAGCATCTCCTTAAGTGGCAGCTTCCTCAGCATTTTTGAAATGAGCAGAGAGGCAAGGAACTGGTGCTATTTTGTTCAAGTAGCTTCACCAAGACTCTTCAGGTGCACTGATGCAAAACCTGAAGATGATCCATGAAGCAACCAAACCTTCTGGTCCTAAATCCCAGATATCCTGATAAAAGGGAACAAACCCTCCATTGACTTGTGAGGATCTTCTCTGATTCCTTGACACACAGCTCAAGATCTCTTTCCTGGTTTTTTCTTCAGAGTCCAACCAAAAAAAAAAAAAAAAGTTTAATAGCCCATCTCCATTTCAGATGGAAATCACACAATAAAGAACAACCTTGGGAGTTAATCACAATCCAGATCAAATGAGAAAATGAACAAGCAGAGCTGGAATCTGTTCAAGCTGAAGACAAGAACAAACTCTGCAGGACACCAAGAGAGATGTTGTTGGTACCAGCCTTTGGATGGAGAACACCTCAGCCCCAGCTGTGCAGAACTCAGAGACCTTCCCCACACTGTGCCTTGTCCCACCTGGTGTGGGCAGAAATGTCAAACCCCAGTGAAGAGCTGAAGCAGAGTGAAAATGGTGGGAAATCTGTGAAACCTGAAACATCCTGTACAGACAAGAAATGATACAGCCATCAGTCAGCCAGGCAGAAAGGAAGTGGTGAAGGGGGAGCCTTTCCCTCAACACAAGGTAGAAAAGCAGCCAGGCTCAAACCCAAGGGGGGACCAGACCCTTCTGAGAGACAGGGCTGAAAGGAAGAGTGAGGACTCAAAGCAGTCCCTCCAAACCTTCTGCAGGGCTGAGCTTTTCCCAGTGCTTCTTAGAAGCACTTTACCACACAGCTCTACGTGAAATCCATTATTGAAGATTAAACAAAAAAGATGAAGAGCTTTCAAAAGTTGATTCTATCCAAACACCAAATAGCACCAGCAGCCCTTATGGAAACATCCTATTAAAATACCAGCAAAAACAGAAATGCAAACATGGGAGGCCTGGCAGAGGCTTTCCAGCTCAGACCTTCAGTGCCTTTTGCACCCACTAGATAGAAGGACAGAGGCTAAAAACATCATTATTGGGCCAACATTCCTTGACCTGGTACAGGGTGAGGCTGATTCTACTTTTTATGTACAAAGATACATACAGAAAGACACAGATTATATACACATAAAAACTACAAATGTACCACGTGGCCACCATTAAAAAGGAGACCTGCTTGCTGCTTTTTTTTTTTCACACCCTGCAATAGGTCATTTTTATTTTATGTACACACATACATGTTTGCAGTTTGTACCCACATGTTTTCTCTACAAATTCAGAGGTTCACAGGTTTCCTGGTTAATTCAGAATTTAATCCGTTTGCCACATTAGACAGGATTTCATTTCCATAGGGTTTTGTGATATGTGATTACATTTATATTGACTTTTTTATTGAGATTCAAAATAAGGTATTTCCTCCACAGACCTAATTAAATTGAAATATTTCTCACATCCTTGCTGGTCACTTTATCTAATCTTTTTCTACCTCACTTGGGCAATATGCTCCGAGGGTGTCTCTAACAGCAAGGGCTGACCATGCTTTCTTTCTCTCTCCCTCTGTTCCCTCATGAAGAAAATTTATCAATTACTCTAGTTCTTGAGTTACACGAGTCTGAGTCTTGCAAGCCTGATAAGAAACCTGAAAACAAATACATCCAAAGACCGAGTTATCTAATAGTTGGCCATCTGCTTAGGAAAATCATTTTAAGTAGTTACAGCAATTCTATTAACTATTTACCAAGTGAGTCATGTTGTTCTCTTTAAGTTAACCCTTCCTGTCTCCCTGCGGGCTCAGAGCCCCGGGCAGTTTTGAAGAAGGTGCTCAACCACCTTTCCTCCTTTCAGGCTACAGCAAAGCCCACCGTCCCCCTGCACTCGAGACCCCCCAAACTCCCACTGTCCAGAGCATAAAAGAGCAACAAAGCAACCGCGACTCTTAGACCCCACAAACGACCGTGCAAAAATCTCCTCCCAGGAGCATCCCCGGCGTGGGCACCACGCACCAACCCCGACACAGCGGGATGGAAACGCACCTGGCTGCCTCAGGCACTGGCGAGAGGGCAGGTCAGTCCGCCAGGGTAAAAACCTGCATGCACATCCTGCCGACAGCTCCGGAGACACCCCGCACCTCGCAGGCTGTTTCCCTGTCCTTCAGCCGCCCTCTCCCCCAGCACGGGGGGTCAGGCCCCTCTGGGAGCGGCGGCTCCATCGCGGGGTACCAGGGCTGAGCGCTCCCGGGCACAGGGAAAGGCGCTCGGCTGAGACACTTTCAGCTGCTCGGCAGAGATAAGGCAGAGCTGGGGCTTTTGGGGCGCAACGAACGGGATAAGACCGCACAGGTTTGAAGCCATCTATTCAGTCTCTGACCTTTTCCCCTTAAGGCGGCAGTGAAGTGCATAGAAATCTCCTTTGAAAGTACTACAGAGAAGTTCACAGGATGAGAGGTGCTCCTGTGGAATCTCTATTTTATGATAAAGCACAAATATCTGCTGAAGGGCCGGAGGAGGGCCGGGTGCAGGGAGTCAAAGTCCAGCACCTGATGTCTGAGGGAAGACCCGTGGAGCAAACATCTTGGAGGGCGGGGGTGTGTCGAGGGACTGCCAGTTGGGAATCAGCACGGAGTGAAAAGCACCGGCGCCACGGGGGAAACGCCATCCGGAGCCGGGGCAGCAGAAAGCAGCAGCAGCAGGGCGAAATCGCCCCGTCTCGGGGCTGGGGGCTCGGCTGCACCGAGAGGGCAGCGGGCCGCCACTTTTCAAAGTCGCGGGACAGGGAGAGGGACCGGGGCTGCCGCGGACGCCGTGAAGGGAAAACCGGGGCCGGGCACCGCCGCGCTCGGGATGCTCCAGCGGGACGAGCCCCGCAGCCCGCCCCGGCCGGAGGTCCCGCTCCGCCCCGGGAGCTGCACCCCGGGCCCCCACCGCCCCTCCCCGCGGGCCCGCC
>VZTR01008413.1:93590-308874 GCA_013400775.1 Chaetops frenatus | reverse complement strand
AAAAAAAAAAAAAAGAAAAAAAGCTCTCTTTTCTCCTCAAGAGACACAGGAAATTGGATTTAAATTAATGCCTGGTTAAAACTTTCTCAGTGTTACTTAAATTAGGGAAACATATGCAACATATAGTATGAGGTTTTAAGAAAAAAAAAAAGGGAAAAATGTCAGATTGTTAAAGGAAATAAATTTCTACCTGTGTCTGTTTACAGAAGTTACTTTTTGGAAAGTTCTTTCCTCCTACCCTGTAACCAGTAAGGCCTCAGCTCACATCTGTGTCAGTAAGATGGATAAAGGTAGTGAGAGTTTTTCTCATCACAGTCATGTGTGGCAAGCTGGCTATAAAAATCAGGTGTGAATGATCATGTTTGCTTTGCTATACAATCTGCTGAAGGAGAAAAATCTCAATCCTGGTTTTCACCTCTTGGCTGAAATGTTCTCCCTCTTTTCCTGGCCAAGTGATGTGGGAAGAGGAGGAGAATACATGTACACTGACATAGCCATAGTGAAATTACAACAAGCAAAAGTCATCTTCCCTTTAAACATTACAATTGTATAAACTAAAAACTTCACTTTAACTGTTAGTAAGTAGCCACAGAATAATGAATTTTTAATATAAACATTGTGGGGAAAAAAAGGGCCACTTAAAGTGCACCTACAAGTTTGGTTGGCTCTTAAACAAAACCAAACTCAGAATACCCTATTTTTCTAAATCATCTTGTAGGGTCCAGCTTTTATTATTAAGACAACAAGCAGAAAACAAACCCATCATCCAAGAATTTTAATGTATCCAGAGAAGCTGAATTAAATACAACGGAAGGAAACAATTAAAAAGGACTGGTTTCTGTTTCCAATTGCTCTAAGCATTATGAATTATTATTATTATCTCTCAGACTAAAAGAAGTATAATATTGGTCAGACAGTAAAAAACAAATCTAGAAATGGGACAGATCGTCATTTAAACTGAAAATTTAATTTTTCATGTAGGGCTTTGAGCACATAACTGGCACATTTAAATACAGCAAATTTTATTTCCTAAATGCTTTTAACTACTTGTGGTTTTTTGAAAAGGCTTGGTCAGTATAATGAAATCAATCTTGCATTAAGCTCTTATTTCTCAAAGAATTGATGGTAAACAGAACATGGGACTAAATCTCTGACATAATTTTTTCTTTGTTACTACTTTTATTAAGTAATTGGCTCTATTGAGAGAATTCTGCTGGAATCTAATCTAGAATTATTCTTCAAGACATTTCAGACCACAAAGTATTAAAGCAACTGAAGGACGTACTTTCAGATAAATTGTCAAATGATGAATAAGCTTTTCTGGAGATAGGTGAACTAGAAGGGCATTTATCAGCCCTTGTCTATTAATGATTAATACAGAGAATGAGAGTGAAGCCACCTCTAGTATTTGGAGTAGATGGTTTTTAAAAAGGCAATTCTAACAAAAGTTAAGCAACAGACCATTGCCATAAAAAGATCTGTGGAAGACACTTTCCAACCAGGAGTAAACAACAGAGTTAAAAATTTGCAAGCTCTTTCTGGAGACAGAACATAAAAATATAAAGTGAAAAATAGATGGCAATAGAAGAACCTGGTAGATACACAACCAAGAAACGTTTCAAGCATGACTCCAGCCCCTATTGAACTGGAAACTGTAGTAGGAACAGTCATCACAAAATGAGGATTCCCTTGAGCTCATGGAAGAAAAAAAGACTAAAAACAGTATTCCCCATGAAACATTCTACATTGCTTAACAGACTGGGCTCTGCATAACATCAAAGATCTCTGCAAACCTATGACTTTCTAAAATTCACCATTTTAAAGTGGTTTTAACCAGCGTACTGCTTATATTAAAATTTTCTCCTATTGCTTTTTGCAATAATTCTAAATTAACAGAGGGTCTTCTAAAGTCAGTGAAAATACTTCAGAAAAAAAAAACCAAACAAAACAAGAAACAGATGTTAACTATTATAACCCAGTAAGTCCTTCCTTTTTTTTAAGCCCCCAGAAAACTTCCACAGCTAAAAAACCCCACAAACATCAAGAAACCCAACTATACAAAACATGGTTTCTGACTTGCAGTTACAAATTAAGAACAAAGTAATTTAAACCACTTTTTTAGACCTATAACCAGCTTCAATCTCCCTGAACTATGGACATCAGGACTCCAGCAGAGGAGCATCCTGCACAGCAGCTATTTCTCCATCCCTTGTTCTGCACAAGGAGGACAGATTCCCACATCCAAACTTGGTTTGGCTCTCAAAAGAGTCAGGACATGAAGAAAATAAAAACATGTGTCTGTGTCTCTGCTGTCTTAGTTAATTAAATAAAAGGGTTGAGAAAGCAAAACTATTCATACAATTCTCTGCTACAATATACTAAATCCTTAAAACAAGATTTGAAGTTTTAGTGTACAGACTTGGCAGGCTTCTTCCCATGACAGAAAATTACAAGTAAAATACTTTTAAAAGCTTTTAAAAATACATAAACAAAAGAGTATCCATTACAGAAGATTACAAAGGTAAAGTACAAAAGAACTGTTATCCACACTCCATTGAATCAAGATTCACTGACTCTCAAATTATGGAATAAAGCCATGGCTATCTACTTCTGGCAGTAGGTGAGAACATAAAAGTATTTCTGGAATAGACTTAGCAGGAGTCCCAACACCTGCCTTTTCAGTCCCAGCTTCTGGAAAGGCAGTAAATGGCAAATATAGACCACCAAAACCCTTAAAACACTGACTGGTAATGTTTCTTTCCATACCAAACACATGTTATTTTTCCCTTTGGGCACAAAGAAGAACCATAAAAAAAAAGTAGTCATTCTCACAAAATCCAGTAATAGCTTCAGACATTAATGTCTGAAACACTTAGAGGTTCATAATTTATTCTAAATTTTATCATAATTAAGTCTAACAAGTTGACATTTCTCTTGTATCAGAATCCAATCCAAACACAAAAAGGAAGCATGTCCTTCCTTAACTCAATAATTTTTGGCTAAAGCATCAGCTAAAACCAAGGAGAGAAGTGTTTTGGCATCCTGACTACTCTGATGAATCAAGCAGACAGCACAGAATGCACACCCTGGAGTCAGTATTTGAACACACGCTTACATAAGCACAGTCACGTCCTTTTCTTGTGCATTTTTAAAATCAATATAGTACTTTGAATAGATTATGACCTAGCTTAATGTTGATAAGTTAAAAAAAGGCAACCTGAACCATCTTTTACTTCTAGTTTTGTTATTCTACACCAACTGCTCAAGCACAAATAAAAGCACTGCTTGATTTCAAGGTGCATTGAGCATAGCATTCAATTTTTTGTAAGGCATGTAGCTCTGATCTGTACAGGAGGTAAAAATTAGGTGGTATTTCCAGCAAAAGTCTTTCCAGAAAGCACCACTGCATGAAATAGAGGACAGGTACCTCAGGGCTACACTAAGTGTATCTGTACGTAGGAAGTGTAGAAAGCTTAAAGAAAGTTTAAAAAACAGAATTAGTCTATTCTTGTTCCTATTTTGTGACAGTTTCTTTTTTGGTGTCAGACTTCTGGAAGTGAATAATCTCTCAGAATGCTGACAAAAATGGAAAATAAACTGAAATACTGCTGGAGATAAGAATGGGTAAGGATGTGTGTATCCTGTTTATTGGTCCTCTTTTAACATGAAACATGCATGCTCACATCCTTTTTGGGACTTTTATTAGCTGGGTACTCAAAATGAAAGTAGCTGTGCTCCAGCCAGGGTAAATGCTCCATAACAGCTGGATGGGATTACTTGATGCTTTGAAGATATCTGGAATTTATGACAGTTTTATGACACTGCACATATTTTAGGGGAGCCAGGAGGATTCTCTACTCTGAAAAATGCAGCACTTGGCTCTGTGCTCTGCAGCACTGTCAGATCCTGAGCAAAGCTAACACACAATGAAATTTCAAGTATTTTGTGCCTGTTGATCTGAAAACTAAAGGTGAATTGCTCCTCTTTTATCTAAATGCTTATCTTGAGAGCAGCTCTCCTCTCTCATGGCTAAGAGACCTGTTCAGCCCAGAATACAATGCAGCTCAGTAACTTAATGTGTGCAATTGTGTCAAGACTGAACAGGCTCTGGGTGGAAGTTAATACAGAACCTGCCTCTGCTAGTCCTGCACTGACCTTCTGCAGATCACCATTCTCCAAACCTGAGCTCCAAGGAGAAATTCTGCCTGCTAACAACATTCAGGCAGCATGTTAAAAGCTACAATATAGTAAGAGATGAAGCCATTCAGGTTTTTACACCAGTAATTTCTCTTACTTTCATTGGCTGTATCAACTTAATTTTTTTATTGAGGTCTTGAAAAAACATTTGGAATGCAGTTAAATATTAACAACTACATTTAAAGGTGACTATTCATTTATTCCCCTCCAAATTTGCTTGACTAAATCAAGAAAAGTGTACTATGAAGTAATTTATAGGGTTTTTTAACAGGGTTTATTCCACTATAATGGACTGAAATTAAGAGCTTCACCACAGTATCATATTTTAATTATTTAGCATTCACAAAGTTTCAAGCTTCTAAAGCAGAAATAAGTACATCAGACTTCTAATCAAAAGCTTGAAAGCAATTTTCTAGAAGGGATAGGAAAGCAGGAGTTATTACTCTTCCATTTCACTTGAGCAGATAAAAAAACCATACCAGCTGTACCAGACAATTCTGTAGTGCTGTATTCTCCACAAGTATCTTGTGAATAAAGAAAACCTTCTCTCTTTGAAACAGACTTTGGTGTGTTTTTTGGGGTTTTTTTCCCTTCTTTAGGATTTTATTCTGCTGTCATTGATAAGGATAAACCAACTGCACCCATACCTGGTGTTTAACAGGCTGAACCACAGGCAGCTCACCTGTAACTCTGTACACCTCCAAAAAATTGTAAAAATTAAGATTTGTATCTGATTACTTGTGTGATTACTATTTGTTAGTATTTATTAGCTATTTTCCACTGTCTAGTGCAAAATATAATGCCAGGGATGAAAGGTAAAACAATGCCAGGAGCAAACACGTCTCTGTTAGAAATGGAGCTTTAACTCCATGTGCACGGTTCCATCTTCCCTGTGAAACACCAACAGCTGAAATAATTTTCTATAAATACCTTACATGCATTTATGCATAAAGACCTACAGCTGTGAGACATCACCTCCAGGTGAGAGGGAGAAAACAAGAAAAAAAAGTGATTACTGTTGGCAATGAATGAAGAAGGAAACACATCTTTCTATGCTGGCAAAGACATACTTGAGAAATACTGGCTTACAGGGCTTTACCTAAGTATTGGTAGTTTAATATGAAGAGGGCAAAATTAACAAAGAATTATTCTGAAACAAAAGGCTACTAATCCTTTCTTTTCTTTTGCTTGTTTCCAAATGATAGTTACAATCTTCCAGGTCATTCCAGAACTTGTTACAGACTCAATTTGCAAGTATCTTTCCTTTAGCCTGCCATATTTACAGCTAATACTGACCAAATGGGTAACTGTATAGAAATTGGTGACTGGATAGAAGGTGACCTACTGCTTTTCCTAGAGGAAGAGGCTGGGATATTTAGGACTCTGTGTCCAGTGAGGCTCCTGCAGCAGCTCAGAGACAGAGGAGGGCTGGGCAGCCAGTGTGTACCTGCAGCTCAGAAAGTGTGTCCTGGCTCTCACCCAGGTGCTAAAGCAAACAAAAAAAACCCAACAGTGCTACAGAGGAAAAGTAGAAGTTCTAGTGATAGGAAATGCCAGGGAGAAAAGGGAACTGTGGCAGAGTGTGAGACAGCAGGAAGAGCTGCAGGGAAAGAGGGTATCCTGTCCATGCTTGGATGACAGGGAAGGAAGAGCTGAGTACCTTCAGCAGCACTGAATGAGGAAGGGAGATGTTCATTACCCTGATGCTTGTTTACTGTTTGTCAGTTTTGAATACACATAGTTTTAAGGTAAAATTAAAATGAAGGAGAGATTCACTGAAAATAAAAGAAGAAAGAGATCCTTATCTGGTATTGATAACATTGAGATGCCAGAAAGCTGGATAAGCACTGTTCACAATGAATACAGTGCTGGGTACCTTTAAAAGATTAGGACACCACCAACACGGTGTTCAACCAAAACAGAATTTCAGGGGATGCTGAAAATAATCAAATTCTGTACAACAAAGTAATGAAAAATGAGTGTGCCTAAAGCAAAAGCCATTCTTTTCCAAGAACTAACTTAATATAACCTTCTGATACTATCTTACAGTTTCAATGAAGGCATGCAGTGGCTCTGCAGATGCTCTGTGCTTTCTCAGTACCATGCTGCAGGTTCTGAAGCAAGTACAGAAAGTCTCCTATCCTTTTACCACTGTTTGTAAAACTCAAGGAATTATAAGCAGCAATCTGTAGAATCAGAAGCATATTCTTGCATGTGCACACAAGTAGAGAATGAAAAGTTTGGAATCATTTCTATCACTTTTCCTAACCAGATTAACGAAGCTGTCAAATCCATCTTTCATTTCAAGACAATATGGGAAAATATTTCTGCATTTAGTTCGAAGATTTATAAAGAAATATAACATCCTGCCTTTTTTAAAACGTGGGGAAGGAGAAAGGCTCTTGCCACAAAGCTGCTTATCCTCAGAAATAGCACAGCTGAGTACCAGACGTGCCACAGGAAGAGGGGGAGGGCTTATATCACAGCCTGTCCATTGTGCTGAAGGAGGACTTTTCCTATGGATGGGCGACCATCCTGTTATGAGGCTCTCAACTTCCTCCAGCATTGTGAGGCTCAAGTCATGGCAAGAGTAAAGTTCTTAAACTGAGGATTGTGTTAGAAACTTTCAATACAAGTTAACCAAACAAATACATCATGGTCAGACTATTAACATCCTGGTTTAGTTTGCTGAAGCCACAATTCTTTTGAAAAAATAATGTAATCAGGAGAATTCTGGACAGTTATCTTGTTAGCTCTTTTGGCTTCTGATAACATTTGGACCAAGTGAAAAAAAAAGTCTGCAACCACAGTGGAAAGCCAAGTTCAAAATGCAAGACAATGCCACCTTTACAAAACAAACTGTCCCTAAGAGGCTAAATGAGAGTGCATTCAAAGATCCAAAAAAAAACCCCCATGATAATTACCTGTAACAAAAATAAATCTCTGAAATCTGAGAGGTACTCTAGCTGCATTTGGGAAACATAAACCTAAAGTTGATAAAGTTTCAGCTCCAGTTTCAAAAGTGCAACCTGTGAAAGGCTGATTTCAAGTGCCTCAATGGGAGGGCAGCTGCTCCCTTAAGAAAAAGCTGTTCCTGTGTGGAGCAAAGTGACTGAGGAGCTGCTGGTGCTGGAGCAGCACCCGGAGCACACGTTCCAAGGGGAGGGTACAGGACATGCCAGGGCCACTCAGTCTATGCAGTCAGGTGTGGAGCAGCCTGGCTTGTGCCACGGGCAGGCTCCACTGCCTGGCAGTCACCAAACTCAACAGCAGCTCTGCAGGTACCTGGTAGCCCTCTGTTTTCTTCTGGCACCACTTCAGCAGGGCGTTCCTCTTGGAGCCTCCGTATTCTCTTGCCAGGGCAGACAAGGGATCTTTCCTCTCTTCCCTAGGAACAAGGCCAGAAGAGCTTATAATGCAACAGAAATAGGTATTTATAAAGGCTTCAACAGAAAGACAAATTATTGGCACATGGAAAGTAGCAGGAATACAGCACTACTGACTGAAAAACGGAACACACAGGAACACCTGCAAAAGACTTGAGAGTTAGTTTGGAGCAATTCTTTGATTAGCAAATCATCTTTCTTTTTCCTTTAAGCTTTTTTTACTAGATGTTTCTACCTCAATGATATTTCTTTCCAAGAGTTTGGAAAATTAAACTCACAACATAGTAAGTTCTAGCCTGAACCATTACGCTAACTCAAGTGACTTTATTTTGTATTTAGAAAGAAAATAAACTGATGCTATCTCTTTTGCATCTCATGGCTGATTACAAATGTCACCTTGAAACAACAAGTTTGCATATGAGCAGCATGGCATTATTAACAGAACATTTGCCTGAGACCTGGAGTTCTTAAAAAAGAAGGGGGAGACCTGTGTAGGCTGATCTGCCATTTGATGTATTAGCACAATAAAGCAGTCAATTAATTTCAATTCCAGTTTGTCAAGCTATCTTAAGTAATTTTTTCCTTAGGAAAAGATTGGGGAAGAAAAGAACAACCTAACTAAGTTGGCTATTTTTTCATGAGTCTTACATTACAAGCATCTCTTTACCAGGCTTCAGAAATGAATTCTTAGATTAAAAAAATATGTATTATGGAGACTAAGTGGCCTGGTTACGTGATTCAGTATTTCTATAGATATTATAAAACAGTCTTTGACAAAAAGAGCAAATACTACACCATTATGGATATTAGCTACTGCACATGAAGTGGGCCAGCAGTTGTTCTTATTTTAATAATCTCCATTTGGAAAATAAAATAAGATAGCTATCAGTGAACTGCAAAGACTTCCCCATCTGCCATTTTTAAAGAGTCCTATTAGATGGAAGCAAGGTTTTCACAACATTTACAGACACAATACTCTAAGTTACTCTTTCTGAATATTTCCCAAAAGACAGTGATTGTATACATTCACTCTCAAATCTTCAACTCTTTGTTCTTTACAACCCATGTGGTGACTGGGAAGAGAGATGGAATGTGAAAATACATAATTTCATCAGTGGATTCTCTGCTGCAGATTTCCAGGTAGCAATTCTCCAGCTCCAGCTAAGGGAAAAGAAAGCATCCATGGAATGTGGATTTCTTCCTGCATGTGTGCTATAAACAGAACACCAGAGACTGCTCCATGGATCAGCATCTCTTGGTCAATGCATAAAAGAGAACATGGCCCAACAGACAAGGAAATGTTTTAAGGCATTCATCTTAAGTACATGTATTACAATTTGCTTGGCCAGTCTTCACCAACATATGGATGGGCAGGATCTCAAAGGTACTTAAAGATAACAGTTGAAATATCCATGAAAATCCATGCCAGGCAGGACAGTTAACACAAAACAGTAACTGCTATCTTTGATGCTGAGCCTTCAAACCTAACTGCTCATCTTGATTTAACACTACAAGGAAGCCAATAATTATGTACTTTAAATAAGAAATAAATTATCTGAATAGGTCACTGTACCTAAACTTCATAGGCATCATACAGCCAGAATGATGCTTCAAGAAATTCTGTACTTCAGTTCTTAAATCAGTACAAATATCAATAACTTACACTGGTGTATTTTTTCCTTTGGTGATTGAAACAAGTAACAATGGGATCACATATTCAATCCATAATGAGGGTTATGCAACACTATGAGAACTGAAGAAAAGAGATCTAGGGCAACAATAGAACTCAAATAAAAATATCCCTCTCTCTTTATGCTAAACATACTGTTTAGCCATGAGGGAGCTGTACAGCCTGTTCTCAAATTCCAGCAAGAGCACATGGTTTATATCAGGTTCTCACAGTTATGAAAACACTACTGAAGAAAATAAATTAGCTTTAAGTTGTATTGAGACAATGAGGAATGGCTTGACATACAAATCTTGCATGTTCACATATTAGGTGAACTGCATTCCAAATCAAAGAGCTAACCAGGTTTCAACTAGAACAGGGAACAGTAAACTGCAAGTATTTGTTCTAGTGAACTACACCAATAACTGTTTATCTCACAATAACTTTCAGAAAAAGGTAGGGGAAAACAGAGAAACCTGATCATGTAACAAACCCAACTCCAGCACTGACACTCAGAGTGGCTCCAAAGGCCACACTCATCACCACACACTCACTGCTGCACAGCCCATTAAGTTTTTTACAGTACTGTACATTGCAGTCAGTGGTTGGGAAGCACAGCAATGATTTCATAATTATAACTGTACAGTTTCACCCTGGAATGCCACACTGTTTGCTCCAGTCTGCAGGCTGACACCAATCAACTCAACAGTTCGAAGTTCATACACAGGTGTTTTAGGTTTTTTGAAAAACTTATTTCTGGACGTAGTCAGTTTAAATTTAGGTGCTAACATACATACTAATTGCTGGTAGTAAAGCATGCACAATTAAACTCAGTTTAATTTCTGCACAATAAAGGAAGGGCAGGACTGAGGCCTGTCTCAGCTGATTTCAGGGAAATCACTTCCAAGTGCACCCACAGCTGTGAATACCTCAGAATTTTATACATACTGTAAGTGTCTCTGGACATTAAGGGTTTAATACTTCTGCTGTACAAAAGCTTTGTCAGGAAGTTCTGTGAGAAATGGTCTTGACAGAGTTATTTAACCTTTGTCTGCCAGTTTCCCAATCTATGAAGCAGAGCTGAGGACATACTTCACTTGGATAACATGAGGATTAAATACTTTGAAGTCCTATGACTGATAACACAACAGAGAGGAAAAGTTTTAAATTTACCACAGACTTATCTTTTGTCTTACTAATCAAAGGAGGTTGTTCGGCCATTTGTTGCTCAGGCTTGCACTACAACTCCATCTGTGGGACAAAAAAACCCAGGCCCATTCACTCATGGTTATTAAAAAGACTTGCCAGTGTCTGGGATTAAGACCTGGGCATGCTGCTTTTTGTCTTCAACTGAGATTACAGAAGTTAAGGTTTATCATATTCTCCCTGGGTCCAAGCCAGTCTGCATGATCTGCTCCATGTGCTGTAAGCTCACTTCCTGAATTTGGCTTCATGGTATTTTGAACTGGTATTATTATTTAGGAACATGACTTAGCTTGTTTTTCTAGTGGAGTATAAAGTTCTGGTATAAACTCATTAGCTTGAAAAAGCTTAACTTTTAGTCTAACTTTAAAAACAAACACTGAGCTGCAGAAAAGCCTTCTGAAGCTCTTACAGATTACTGAGGATCATTACTGTGTGGTGTCTGCAGTCTCAACACCTATACCATATACTAGATGTGTATGCAGACTGACAACTGTGGAATTAACCCCAATAAAGGATTTTTACCTTATTCTGCTTCTGGTTGTAGGGGTGACTGATGCTGTAGGAGATGATGAGAGGGACAGCTGTGGTGAGGTGGTACCCATTGCCATGAGAGATGCTGGAGATGCTCCATCAGGTGCACTGATGTCCCGCTTGATTTCTTCACTACTTCTTCGAGACACTAAGGGGGGAATTGCCCATGCATTCATCATTTGCTTGCATAAAAACTTTCAGACTTGCTCTCAGACAAGCATTAATTCAGAAACCAAGCATAAAAACCTGTATCTAATACTAGGTGTGAACATTCTTCTTGATACTTTCCACTTTGGAAATATGAAGGATTTAGACTGTACTAGAAACATTTATGATCATGCCTGTATTTTGAAGTAAAGAAAGTTTGACAGATGAATCTTAATGAAATATCACTACTTCCATTTGAAGGATTGAATGAATTAGAAGGAATTTTAACATCTAAGCATTTATTTTCCTCTAGTCCATATAGTTATACTGCAAAGCTTCAAGTAGTTAAGGAAAAAGAAAACCAAATCAGTTTAGAGATGACAGCTGTTTTATTTCCATTTAATTTTACTGAAGAATTGGCATGCATGTGATGCTCTGGACATTAATTAAATATCATCAACAAGTATATCAAACATTGACCTGAGACCAGTCAGCTGCATTCCACAGAGTTTGCTTCATTTTATCAAAGGAAATGATATTTCTTTCAAATGAAAGCACAAGCATTGTACTCCATAAGACCAAATTTGGAATTGTTACATGTTCTCTACATGGAAGAGTTTCCAGTATGAGGTTTGCCTTTATATTTAAATAGTCACCATTGTTTATGTTTGTGCATATCAAAGATTTAACTCTCCACATAAATCAGAGACTTATTTTCTAATGACCGGGGACAAGTACATTAATTTATAAATACCAGACATGAGAAGTTTGGGTTTTTAAGACAAATAAGAACTATCTTTTTAAAAAAAATTGATCTAAAATCAATTCTGCCTAGACTATACAAAGCATCATTTTCACAGTATCACACTATTTGTGCTATAATTCATAAAGATTTGGTTTTAGAAGCCCCTGCTGATACTGAGATATCCGTATGTACAGCTTGATAGTAAACTAACACTTTGCATACACTTGTATTTAGCAAGTCTGGTCTTTTTTAAAATCCAAAGTTAACATCACATGTCCAGCAACTACCATCAGCAATACTGAAGAATATTTGTAGGTCATGCCAGTCACAAAGTAGAGCTGTAAGTACATGGCTGAAATGAGAGTTCCTAATTTTCCTGATCAGCTAAAAGCCATGGTATTACCTGAAATAGATTTAGCACTTTCCATAGCAGGGACTCTTGGCAGAGATGCCGGCCGGCTGGTGGAGGATGTTCTCAACAAATGTTCTGGACAAAGAAAAAGGAGGGAGATCATCATTACTGAAGTTTCCAGTCAAATGGAAGACATTCAGGTCTCAGTCACCAATATTGCCCACCAGTGCCCGTGTTTGGCTGTTTTAGGGAGAGCAATTGGTTTCATCTGGAAGATAAAAAAGTCCTAAAATTGCCCATTGCCAATGAACTGCACTAGGAGTGCACCATGACCACCTTCATCCTTTTTCCCTACAGCCTCTTGCTAATCCACCTGCCCTGGTCATAAAAAAAAAATAAATCCTTGAACCAAAAGGCTGAGAAAGGAATCCCCACTCAGCACATGGCCAAAAATACTCAATATGCCCTTCATAATGTTCAGTGGTAAAAAGCAGATTGCTCTGTCCCTCAGGTGATTTTCTTTTTCCTCCTCTCTGGTTTACTGGATTGGCATTTTGGGGGCTCTTTTTTTTAAATTATTAAATAAAACTACACATTTTTTCCTTTCTTCCTCCATGCAGTGGAGTCTAAAAGGTCCCTTTACATATTGTATTGCAGGATTAGTTCTGCCTAACGCCAATGAGTAAAAAAACTACAACATAATTAATTTTCTGTAGCAACAAATCAAAGCTATTTCCTATTATGAAATATTCCTTCAAGTAAAAACTGCAAACAAATGGTTTACATACTCCTACATAGAAACACTTAGAAGACAGTAATTTGAATATAAAACCTCATGGAAACAAGTATTAAGAAAAGTGAAACCCCATTTATTAGTTGCAGATGTGACATAAGGAACATACATTGCTACAGAGATACATTAAAAATACATTTGTATGGCTGTAAACAGGAATTCTGTCTGGCACCCTCCCTACTGGAACACAGTCCTGCTCCTGCATTCCCTGACTTGAAGGAAAACACAAAAGCCATGTAAAACATACCATTCATTTTGTGTTTAAGCTTATGTCTACCCCTCAACTCTGTAACAATTAAAGAATCCTGTATTATCTTCTTGGAAAGGCATTTCAATATTCCTAAAAATATCAAAGTTTCTAAAATTAAAACTGCAGCTGCATTGTACAAATAGCCTCAATATGGATTCAACAAAAGCAAGCAGGAAATCTGGCACATACAGACTATTATCAAGTGCTACAGAAAAAAAAAAACCCAACCCTTTAGAAAACATCAGACCTCAGGAATACCAAATTGAGAGGAAATATTCAGCCTGGAGTCATATGGGGATTATCTTGAGAAACATCTACACACAAAAAGCCCCTAAAGCAGGCATAAATCAGAGAGCTACACCCAACACATGATAGCCATTCATTCTCACAGGAAGAGCACATTGTGAACAGTGTTTTGAGAGACAAAACAAAGTTCACAGAACAGGGGAATATTGGGAAATAGATAAATCAACACTCAATTCCATTCAATTTTTCATCTGGCTCCTGAAGATTCAATACTTAATAAGTTTATTTTATTATTCACATGCAATACAATGCCAACCATCATCCTTGTTTCATTCTGGGGGATAAAAAACCCACAACGACAGAAATAATGTAACCCCAGAGGTGGGGTTTCTTAATATCTGGGCCAGCTGCAAGATATGAGCCTGAAATTATCTTATCTTGATTTTACAAGTGATCTTAGTTTATGCACATACTAAAACTTGTCAGAATAATACCAAGTTATCAGCATTCAATTGTGGTTCTGTTGGAAATTCAAAAAAGCATCTTTGTGCTACACTACCACGTGTGATGAAACAGAAATAAAAAGAACTTAAACATGAGATATTCTGTGATTCTATGAAGATATTTCGATAATAAAAAGTATGTAACACGATAATGCTTTGGATACTAAATAATTTTTACGGAAAGTATTAATAGCAGTGCTAAACCCAAAGTTTAAATGAACTTGCAGCAGTACCTTGAA
Organism: Chaetops frenatus; assembly: GCA_013400775.1. NCBI lineage: Eukaryota > Metazoa > Chordata > Aves > Passeriformes > Picathartidae > Chaetops > Chaetops frenatus. Next base: position 294,610 of record VZTR01008413.1, on the reverse strand, counting down.
CAGGAATTTCTGCATAGCTTGGTCTTTTGTCAGTCAGGGTAGCAAGGGGTTTTGAAGCAGAGATTGGCCCACTTATGGAATGCCTCTGAAATGGAAAAATACTTGTGGTCAAACATAACTGGAAGGTAAAAAAACAAATGTAGAATTGCAGAATTAGCTTTAGAAATTCAGATCTGACATTATTACTAATTTTAAAGAACTACAAAAATAAAAGAACGTTTGAAAAATTTTCCTTATTTAAAAACCTTTACTTTTGCCAATCTGACTATGCTTTGATCCTGTAACACTTATGTCTTTAAACTGAAAGCTGTTCCTCAGACCAATGTTAAAAATTAAGGCTGAGAATTCTCTTGCAGTTTTTGTGTTAATTCTCACCTTCATTTATATTTTGTTTGAACAATCCTGTTCTGATTAACTTGATATGTTTATTTAAACCAACAGAACCCCCTATATAAAGCCAAGGTCTTAGTGCATGATTTGTGTTATTAACACAAGCCTTTACAGCTTTGTGCCTCTTCCTGGAAAGTTGGGAGAATGGTGCAATGGGTACAGTGACCCAAAGTACTCTTTGCTAAGAAAACCACTATTGAAAAAATGGGATTTATTCAGAATGTCAAGAGCTTTTGTCCCCACATATTTAACTGAGATGCTCTGGGAACAAATGGAGAGAGACATTTTATTATTTGTCGAAGATGTAATAAAATACAAATATATATTTTTTTTTTTTTTTACCTTCTCAGGTCACTTTAATTTTTGTTCTCTTCTAAAGAGCTGTGAATTGAGCATTTTGTTTTCAAGTTTTATATAAAATATTTAGCAATATGTGGCTTTTAGCAAGCACATGATCACAGCTGTGTTAAGACATGTACACACAATTCAGTAAGCACTGAATAGGACTAAAATAAGCATTTTAGTCTCACTTAGTGAACTGTACAAAGCAATAATTACCCTTATAGTTACTGAAACTCAGATTCAGTTGCTGAAGACTCATGGAGGATCGCTCACAATTATTCCAAATTAATCATTTCAAAGAGTCTATTGCAAATTATAGTTCATTTTTTATTCACCCTGTCCTTTCTATTACGTTCCAATATTTAATCATAATCAGTCCACTAATGTGTTTATTCTGAAAACTTTTTTAGGTCTCCATCTGGCCCAAGGTTAAATGAGTCTTATCTTCATAAAATACTAAAGGTCAGATGTGTCCCATGCCAAATTATGTAGGCAAGACAGACAAATCCAGAATTGTGATTAAAACAAGTTAACAGTATATATGTTACAGCATCCCATAGCACAGGCAGGATTACAGGGCTATTTATTCATCAGTTAGAGTCAAAGTACAGTTATGCTTTTGTGCTAGAAATCAAATGGAGAGAACAACTGCCAACGTAGAGCGTGCAGAATTCCACCACTTCATATATCCAATGTCCTGCATATGCATGACAAAGATTATACCTTTCAAAGTGCAGATGACAGTGACTGATTGTGAGCCATGCACAGAAATGCCCACAACAGCTTCCCCTAAGAGCTGGTATTTCACAATTACATCACCTACCTAGAAGTCCCCCAAACATTTCCTAACTAAAGGACAAAAACTGTACCAAAGTGAGCCATTTCACTGCATTTTCCCACCCTAGGAAACAGCTAAAATAAAAATATTTCATTTTGGTTAGCTCAGGGACTGGCACTACAGAGACAGTGGAGTACAGAGCTTCTGCCAGGAAACACAGGTATGTACAGAGTGGATAATAACCATATACCTTTATCCCTTGAAAACAAACATCCTTTATGGATATTGTCAGAAAGTGGCTGTATCACTCAGCTGATAACTTGCTGCCTATTGGTTTTGTCTCTTTGCAATAAAACAAACTGGTTGTTTTTTTGCTCCTGTTGGCACTGCAGATAGGGCTCCCTTGCACTGTTTAGTTCCTTATTCTGCATCTCACAGCCACCAGCTGTGACTGTCACACAGTGACTGATGCACTGCAAGCCAGAGGAACATGAACCAACTGATGTTTATTTACTTTCACCCGCCTTCATCTCTGTATTAGTAGCAGTGCACAGGTCTCTGGGAGATGCTCTAAATTTGAAACAGGACTATGGCAGGATGAACTAATCACTTCAACTCCAAATATGTGCCTTCTGACCTGTCATCCTTGTGTCTGTTGTCAGCTATGGAAGGAAACATGACCACCACTACCCAGGTACCTCTTCCTGATCACTTTGCCCTTCATGCCAGTGCACCTACACATGGCAATTGCAGAACAAACACACTTTTTTACATATTGACTAGTTAGATATAGGAAGTCTTTGACACAACATTGCTTGGACCCTGGAAGACTTTCAGTTGTGACCTGTAAATCTGAAAGCATGTCTGTTTCAGAGAGTCCTCCAGCTACAAAACAGAAAAAGAAAGTACCCAGGGAAAGCAGCAAACATAGTCCCTTGTCCTTATATTCCTCCCTAGACATCTGCTTTGGTCACTCCCAGTGGCATACCAGACCAGCTAAGCTTTGAGCTAACCCAGTGGGGTTGTTTTCACATTCTGAAGAGCATTCTCCTCATACCTCTCTTCCTGAATTGTTCTGCAGTACTGCTAAGAGCCACAGTAAAACACAGCTATGTTCCACTGCATGCTTGGACCTGAAGCCAGAAAAGGTTTTGTTTGTTTGTTTTGAGTTGCAAAATATATCCAAGAATCTATCTCATTATACATACACACACAGCTGTAAAGAAAAACCAAGCAAACAAAAACTCTTCAAGACTGAGGAAATTCATGACAGAGTCCAAAGACAAAGCACATGGTTAATCCATCTGTACTTGGACAATGTTTTTGCAACCAATCCATTTTATTGAAGTATCAACACTGTGCCAGTTTCTCAGTAGGTGCCCATGTAAATATTTTCCCTGTGATAGCATTTAAAAGCAGCTGAGATTAGTGACAATAAACACTACAACACCCATACAGAGATCTACCTTTCTTCAAAGACCTTAAACCATGGATGACTTCTGTAAAGTGGGAGCCAATAGGTCAACTCACGTTGAGATTACTTATTAAAATCTTGCTTTTCATTTCCAGGAGAGCACAAACAAAAAATGTTTCAAAAAAACTACATCAAACACAACATTCATTGTTGTATTGAAAATGAGGCAGCAATATGAAAATAAAGACAACTCAACCCCCTTCTCTCTTGAGCAGAAAATATTCACATAACTGAGGTCATGAAATCCAACTGCCTTCTCAATAATTGCAAGTGCTTTGAAGAAAACCACCTATCTTCAGAAAGACAATAGAAGCTGTTTTCATTTACACACCCTTCCCTTTGTTTTTCAGGCAATGTTTCCCACTAATGAGTATCGAGCTGTTAATGACTTGGGTCTATACCAGAAGTTGAATTCAAAATTCAAGTAATTCTGACAGATCAAGAACTTGAAACAAGAGCTGTAAACTTGAGCAGCTTTGCAGTATTCTAAGAGATTACTTTGGTCCATGGTTAAGTTACAGGTAAATAAAGTGAGATAAGCCTTAGGCTTCACCGAAAAGTCTTCTGTCTGCCAAAGGTCTGGTTCAGCCCTTTAGAACATGAGATTAAGTCTGCCTCCTCCTCCAAGAGTGCAGAAATAAACAGAAATATAAAGACAGATCAATAGGAACAAAGCATCTGTCAGTGAAGTTGTCACATTTAAGTAATTTAGAAAACTGCTGTCAAGAGTGACTGAACCACAAGAAGTAGCAGAAGCTCTCCCAAACAAACCATTTAATTCTTTCTCTTTGTTTTAAGGCTATCTATTTGTTTCATGAAATTCACTCTTAAATGAATAAAAGCTGCACTAGTCTGAGAACAGAAGAACAGTCAGTCTGTTCCAGGTATTGTTCCTTAAGGACTAAAAGCTAATATGGATATAGAGTCCTCAGTACAGGCAGAGAGAATGTATTACCAAATCATTATGCTGACCTACAGTAAAAATCAAGTTTTGGAACTTTTGGATAGCACTATCTTGAAGGCAACAGGAGAATTATGGATATTAAAGGAATAAAACAAAGCACATTCTTTGATTTTTCTTTATGAACCTGGTCCCATCTGCTTTGCCCTTGAACTTGTTGGCTCCTGCCAAAATCTCATTTCACACAGCAAGTGAGATAATAAAACCAGCAATGATCTACAAAGCTGAACATCAGAGTCCTGACAATCTCAGTGCACCCAGGCTGCTGCAGCAGCTGAGCAAAAGGACAAAGCTTCAGAGGGGACAGCACAAAATACACAGCAACATCACCCACTGGCCAAACTCTGTCAGTACAAAATGAACGAAGACCATAAATTTGCAATTATTTCAATCCTCCCTCTTCAGGCCTGCATTGAAAGATGCATTAACAATGATGATTGCTGACAGATTCTGCACAGACCTTAGTCCACTGCCAAAGGGGATTAGTGCTGTGTCCCTGCCAGGTACAGGACGAAGAACTGACTAACAGCAACTCTAAAACTAAGGAATGCAAATGAAATCTTCCTCTCATGCTTTTTAGCAGCACAGGAATAGCAGTGGTCGGGAATATTTAACAAGAACTTCCAAATTTCCAACATATTCTCAGCAAAAGACTTGTTAGACCGAGCAGTTCAGTAATTACTTACTTAAGGCAACATTTTATCATTATTTCCCCAGCAAGGCAGCCAATATTTGTATGTTACCACCTGTAGTTTCACACAATCTTCTTCACAGAGAAGGATTAAGTGCAGTCATAAAACACCCACCTGCATAGGGGATACAGCAGCAGCTGGGGGAGTTTTCATGGGACTTGGGCTCAGGGGAGTGCGAGGAATTGTGGCAGCAGCAGGGCTTGGAACTAGGAGGAACATGGAAAGGAAGCCATTGTCAGCATGGCACAGTTCTGCAGTGCAACAGGAGACTGCTAAAGCCAACTCTCACCTTGTACTTTACATTACAAGTTTTACCAGATCACACTCTCAGAATTTCAATTAGCAACTGACTGAAAAGTCATTTGAAAGTATGCCCACACATTCACTCCCCTGCAATTACCTTCATCTGCTGTCTTTCTATCATCCATGGTAAAAGCCTGAGTTCGCTGGGGGTGGACAAGGCTAAGGTGCAGGATACTATTACCTTGGCAGATGTAAATCATGGCATTACTAGTTCTCTGATCTTCAGACAATTAAAGAGATAGCAGCAGGCTCCTGGCTCTGCCAGTAACACAAGGAAGATAAACTACATCACCTGCTTCTCCTTTCTAGTTTCTAATCGAAGTCCACAAGCACTAGATATTATATACCTTAAATTTTGGGATTAAACAAGTAACATGTTTAGAAATGTACTAAAACAGAAAAATTCTAAATTGGTGAATCAGTGATCTGATGATTTAATAACATGATTAGACAAGAATGCTGAAGTAGAAGGCAGATATTAGCTTGAAATAAAAGATTCCAAAGAAAGGAGAGGAGATTTAACATTTAACTAAGCTAACTCTAGCAAGAAAAGTACCTTCCTCCAGTAGCACACTAAAAAAAACTTCTAAATTAACACTGGAAAAGTAAAAAATTCTAAATACCTATGAACAAAAAGAGCAAGCATGGAAATAGAAGCATTTACAGATCATTAAATAACCAAGATGGTTCTGTATCTTAAACTTCCTGGTTCTAAGCAGTGAAAAGCAGCTTTGCTGTGAACAGTATGCACTATAAGTGTCTGCTAACTTAGTCTGCTTCAGACCAAGCCTTTTTACATGAGACTTACAGTGACTTTGTTGGACATGAGATTCAAAACCCAAACACCAGGCAAGGGAAACATTTTAATCTACACAAGGTCGCATACACAGTTAAAAGTGAAACCCAAGTGCTTCTCATTTCAGAATAATTACTTGGACTCCTTATTCTGGTCACCTATAGAGAACAACAGCACTTGTTCCCACAATCAGAACCATTGTCTCAATAGTGAGACTCCTTTCATTTTAGGAAATATTTCCTGTATCTTTCAATAGGTGATACTGGCTGGATCTTACTTTTAACTTTCATCAGAGCTCTGAGTATAAGATGTAAGTTATTAAAAGAAATAAACTCAGCTCTAGCTATTACATGGCTTTTAAAATGCTTAATTTGGTACAGTAAGTTCACATTTTAATAATCAGGCTGAAATCAGCTGTGCTCCCAGCTATAATTATGTGTGTCATATGTGTTTATGTATTTCTAATATACAGGAGCACTGAATCAAAGCATCCAGCATATGAGTCACTGGCAATGCGACAGCAAAGAGAAAAATAAAGACAAGACAAAAAAAGGATGCTTGCACATAACTGCAGTGAACAATCTGTTCTGCAATCCAGTTTGGGTTGGTTTGGTTCAGCCATCACTTGGAGGTCATGACAGGATAAAGCAGCTTGCTTCTGAGTTAGCTGAGCCACCAGAGGTGACCATGTCACACGTGCAGAAGGGCAGCCTGGTGCAGCTGCTGCTCTGGCTGGTGGGACTCACCTTGGGAGGAGGCACTGTCAAAGGACTTGATGAGTGTTTTCACAGTGGGAGTTGGCTCTGAGGAGGTGGAGGATCTGCGACTCAGGCCCATTCCTTGTCTCAGAGCTGCCAAATCTCTCTCTACTGCATTCATGTAATTGTACACTCGACCACGTTCTTCTTCCTGCCTGAAGTCAATGTGCAGCTCATTTAGGGTATTTAAAAAACATTTTAACATGCAAAGTCTTCAAAAAATCAACACAAATTCAAGCTGAATTAAAATCTATGGTCCAAATGGGTCATTACATTAACCTAGTTTTCTTTCCACTGTAATTTAGAAATAGATTATCAACCCAAATTATCACTGGAAGTTCCTACTATTTGTCAGCAACAGAGCTCTGCATCTGGTAAAAAAGTCTATCAAATCAATATATGATATAAGGCTTAATTTTTTCTCCTATCTCTCACACACATGGATGGAAAAAATTGAGACTTAAGGATTTCATCATTTCACATGAAAATAATAATCTCAGAGGGGATAATTTTTTTCCACCTGAATAATTGAAAAACAATTTAATACTAAGGAGGTAAGAATAAATTTCTGGCATATATCTTTACACAGCATCAGCTTTTCCCCAGGTTTCACAGCTCATTCTATCTCCTATCCTACTGGATGCTAAATGTAATATAAATCCTACCAAATTCCCATCCATGCAGAAAACAATTGTTCACTATATACACATCACAAGCATCATTACTGTAAGCTGGATATGTATCTGACCCTTCAAGGCAATGTAGTCAGGATTCAAATGGTGCTGTCCAAGCTGTTCCTATTTGAAGACTTTAATACTTCTGAAAGACATGTAACTCAGTTTCTAAACATCTGGAGCACTTAATTCAAGCCACATTACATCATAATTGGGATTAGTTTTAGTTTTATATACAAAGCACCTCTAATTGTGAGTAGGAAGAAAATAATTCAACCTATATGCAGAACTAGATGAAGGTTTCTTTTCGGGTAAAAATCCAGCTGTGTTTTTAACCACACCAAAAGCCTTGGCTGCCAATAAGAAATATTAATGATGGCACAGAAAAGCCAACACTGCTTGTTTTTCACACTTTGGGATGCAAAATCATGCTTAGCTGTTAAACTGGAAAAATCCTCCACTTCAAGCTGGTTTTGTAAAACCCTGGGTGGATTAAGTATACAGTATACAGACATAAATATTGCTGTTGTAAGTGTACCTATTTTGACCACTGAAAGCAGCATAGAGCAGCTTGCTGAAATACGAATCCTCACAGTGAGAGGATTTACAAACTTCTGGAGTCTCAATAATGAAGCAACTGGATTCCCAAAACTGCACCTCTGTCGCCATGTTTTTGAAAGCCTTCTGAAAAGTTTATATTCTTGAGTCAGATTTTCCCATGCACTGTACTAAAAACAATAGTTTTGTTTACATTCCTTCCTGGAGAAGGAAAGCTGACTGACTGGTCGCTTCACCTGTTTGGTTGAGAGGTGGGAATTCATCTCCCAGTCCTCTCACACTTTGCAAACTCTACAAAATTGTGTATCAAATGGCTCTCCTTTTGGGGGGCCTCAGCTGTTCTCCTAATTGTGGGGAATCTGTGTTCTTCTTTCATGACCAGGTGCTGCAGGTACAACACACCTCCCCTGCAAAAGAGACCATATATCCCTGTTGTTGTTTGCATACTTGCGTGACTTTATCTCCTCCAGCTCCTTCGTGAGTTTCTCATTTTTCTCCTGAGCTTCGTGCAATCTGCGCTTCAGGTCCCCGATCTCCTCCTGGGCCTCGGACTTGATATCATTGGCTATAACCACTGCAGTCTGCAGGTCTGCCTGGAACTGACGCCATTCTGCTGACTCCTCCTGGAAGCATCAATTTGGGCATTAAAAATACAAGTTATCCTCATTATTCGGAGTTTTCCTGTGCTGTTTAAAGGAAACGATTTACAGGAGCGACAGAGGCACTTATCCAGTGTCAGGCACTACCTAACTCACAAGTTAAATTGAAGAGGTTTCGTTGGAAATAACTAGACTTTGAAAGTCATGAATTTCTTTTCTGGAGACAAATAAAATGTTCAAAGTGGAGGAGAAAAAATATTTAATATTGAACTCCACATCAAAATACACAGGAACATTTTCTCCTAAGCCCAGCATCGTATCTTTGTGACACTGACAAATTTTTGGCATTGTTCAGTGTCTTCAGGTTAGTAAATATATTCCCACGATGCCTGTCTCTCAGAAAAAAAATTATTTTATTGGCATTATATCTAATGATATTATCTTACAACGTTCTAAGCTTACAATTTATTGACTTTTTTGGTTTTTACCTACCCGGAGTCTCCTGTGAAGATTCTTGATCTCTCTTTCCATGTCATGCTTTTGGTCCTGAAGTTTTTTAACTGTATCTGGAAAAAAAGTAAAATTCCCTGTAAGATCTTACTCAAGGATTTATTTACTTTAAAATGAGTATCTGAAAAAACCTGCAAATTTTTTGAAGACTAACTCAGAGAAGACATTTCTATAACCAAAGACATCTGAAGAAACATAGTATGAGAAGGAATAATTTGCCAGAGGGTGTTAATAGGTACACACTCCTCTGTAACTGGTAAAGGGAACAGCATAAGCAAACTCCATTCTTACACAAATCCCAAGTCACAATATTAAGACGACAAAGCAATAACAAAGAGCAAGTAAACAAGCTAGGCAATTTAACATAAAAGGACCCTAAAAACATGGATGTCTGGGGGTTTTCCCTCCTCAAACATCAACTGCAGCTACATGAAGCCTTTTGATTCACAGTTTAATTCCTGCCACAAAGCAGCTGACATAACACTCACAGGCGTGCCTTCCACAGGGATAAAACTGAACTCAAGTCCCCAAGAATTTGACACTCTTGTCTATCAAGCTGCTATTTGAGGTCAAAGCAAACTATATTTACAGCAGAAGGCCAAACAGTCTGTGAGCTCGTGTTATGAGAGAGATGGTCCCCTAAATCTGTCAGCAGCACCACAAAAGGGTTCACAGCCCAATCAGCAGCAGCTCCTGCGTGGCGTCTGACAGACTGGCTACTGCAATTATTACTCATTTGTGACTTTATTCAATACACAAGGACAATGTGATTGATTACACCATTCTTAAAACTAAGCAACTAATGAAGAAGAACACAGCATAAACTTCTAATTGGTGTGTCACTTCACTGATCCTTGGATTCCAGGGTGTTTTATTTCTATAGCATCGTTTGACTGTAAAAACTGTAAAAATTATGGAGAAACTGACTAAAGGCATTTTTTTGTTCAGGTTCATTATCCCAACACCTGGTGGAAACAAGTATTTTTCCTGTATATTAGCAATGTTCTTTCCACAACATGACTGAAGGTGCCTAACACATTCAGGCTGTTCAAAACACAAAACCTTCCTCCACAGCCCCAAGTACAGGGATTTTTTTAAGTCATAGTTAATTTCTTTACAAGAATCATATAAACCTCAGCTGGCCTGAAAACATGATAACCTTTTAAACTTGGAAAACTGGAACATTAAAATTAGACAGACATTTCTGTATTTATTTCCTCCTTGTAAGACTGCCCATTTGAAGTTGCACCCAACTGGTCTTTTAGCTTTGAAGATAAGCCTACAGGGTGGGCCACTCAAATCTCATGCTACCATGATACTGAAGCCCTCCAATTTTTAGCTTCTTTCTTTATATACAACTTGTTTGAGCTAAATTCAGAACTAGGAGGCCAGCTCTAGGTCAGAGTTATAAAACTTGCTCCCCCCACCTTTTCCTTTCAATACGTTTTGGAACAAATCAAGTTGATGTTCATTTTCATTTTTAAAACAGTTCAAAGAAAAAATGTTTTTAAAAACAAAATTTGCAGTACTACTAAAAGCAAGCTATCTAAAAATAACCACAAACCAGAAACCATAAATGCACCCACAGTTAAAGCTTGTGTAGTGCCATTGTTTTGAGCTTCTGTGAGTTATGAAACGCACCATTAAATTTTAGTGTATTTATGCTTTGAAGTAAAACACAATGGTCTGAATATTCTGCAGGTACCATAAATAATACAGAGCAGTTTACAGCAGTTGCTGGAAACAGTGTTCTCTCTCCTCCCCAACCAACCAAGGAGATTAAAAAAACCCCACCAAATTGCAACTGAATTTGGAATGCAGTTGAGAAATTATGACTAATATAAGTGATTTCAACTCTTCCACCAACTACAGCCTGAAAATTCAAGTAGGTAAAATAGGTAGAAGTTGCCATGGGGCATCTTTCCTTTCTGCATCCTCACCAACTCCACATTCTTCTCTAACACACACAACCCCTTCCCACCTCCATGTGCCTGAATTTTGAGTATGGTAGGACAGGTACTTTTACCATTGTCCAGGCTCCTTCTTTTAAGGATCAAAGACAACAAAGAAGACTGAGATAAAAGAAAAGTAACTACACACTAGGGTAAATGAAGAACAAGGAGACTGTTCTGATGAATGAATAGAATAATCAAAAATGGCAAATCAGCAAGCTCATGTCTTGCTGCAGGATCCAATTACATCTACATTTCACAAAATGATATTGATTTAAGCCACACGTTGACAAGGCCCTGCCTCTACCCAAAAGGCAGAAAAAGAAATTTATGGGACATGCAGACTACAAATGGTAAAGAAAACCATTACAACTAGGGCTGGGAGGAACTTTGTAAGGCTACCAAAGAAAAAGTATCACAATGTTCTGTATCTGCAATTTTTACTAATTCTAACTAGCAGTTAGAATTTATCACTATGAAATAAAAATGAGTATCAGTGTTCAATTGTGTAATTTCAATAGTTTCTGGGGAAAAAATACAGGAATAAATACTAACAGTATTCAGACACATGCAGTAGTTTCAGAAAAAAATGACATGACAGTTCCTGGGAAAGGACATTAAATCAAATAATTCTGACACAGACAATTCCACAATGGACACTCCCACAGTTTCTGTACTGGTTATACAGGCATGCCTTATGCTGGGAGAGCATTTTGATTCTTTAGCATAGAAATGGTTATCCCAGCACAATCACAAATATACAGAGTAGTGTAAGAACTACAGCTTCCTTCTGTAAGGAAGAGGCACTGGGTACAACTACCAAAGCTCAGGCAATTTGTAGATTAATCTTGCTTTTGAGCTCATCACATCAGACAATATGTCTATACAGCAAGAAAGGTGACTTTTAAGAGTCCACCATTGGCCAAAAATAAGAAAAGTACTAACAAAAAATGAACATTCTATTGACTTTTCCAACACCATGTTAGAGAAGGCCTAAATATGGTAATGTAAACATTTCATTTCATAACTGCTGTCAGGATCCTTTTCAAATGAGATATAGCAGAATTAGAACTACCACTGTCAGCTCCATAAAAGAACTATTCACTGAACATTAAATATAACCACCTTCTAGCTCACCTACCCTTGTCCTAAAAATTTACTGACTTAAATAGTTACAGACTAGGAGAACCTACGTGCACGTGCACCCAGTGCTAAGAGAACAAGCAACAATTATTTTTGTGCTTCAGAAGAAGCCTCTGAGAAGTGGTAAGCTAACCTACGAACCCACATTTTCTGCACATCAGGAGTCAAACTTTTCTGGAAAAAATTTCCCCAAAAACTCTTATTAATTGCTTGGGAGAATAATAGGTTTCTGTTTCCCCCTCAGTTACTGCAGATGACTAATGTGACAGCTGGGCTACCTGACTGCTGGAAGTTTTTGGGAGTCAGAAGTGAAACCCAGAGGGAACACGCCATCTAGTGCAGTGTCAGCCTTCCCCACTGCCTGTCCTTCCTTCCCCACTGCCTGCTTCAGCTCAGCACAGCAGGGAGGATATAAAATATACAGATTATTTTATTATTTCTTAGACTTTTTACATACAATAGAATCATAGAATATCTTGTTTAGAAGGGACCTATCAGGATCATCAAATCCAAACCCTGGCCCTGCAAAGATCACCCCAACAATGCCACTCTGTGCCTGAGAGCATTGTCCAAACACTCCTTGAGCTCTGTCAGCCTTGGGGCCATGACCACTGTCCTGGGGAGCCTGTTCCAGTGCCCAACAACCCTCTGGGGGAAGAACCTTTTCTTGGTATCCAACCTAAACCTTCCCTGACTTAGCTCAAGTCCTGTCACCAGTCACAGAAGACCACAACGAGGTCTCCTCTCAGTCTCCTCCAGGCTGAACAAACCAAGTGCCCTCAACTGCTCCTCATTAGGTTTCCCCTCCAGGCTCTTTAAGCACTATGCTTCAAACTCCTCATCCCAGCAGTAAGGAGCTCATCTGCAGTGACTGCAGCTCTCACCACATCTGGATGGATGTCAGGAACGTACTGAGTGTTTTTAATCAGTGCAATTTGCATCCTGCTGCACACATCAAAGAGATCCCTGTTTCTGCAGGCAGACATATTAACAGCTAAAATGTGACAGTTCAATACCCGGATCACTGTGAAAACTGCTCCATTCTAGGTTCCTTGTGTCTCTTTTTGGTGTTTGAAAAGCCCACAGTGAAGCATGCCCTAAGTACAAGGACTGTTGGACTAATGTTGGACTGTTTTCCATTCCTACATTACTGTTTGTGTTGATTAATCATGAAATTGAATGAACACTCACCAAATCATCTATGAGGCATATTTCTCCTAAGTGTAAAGCCTGTCTTTGGTAAAATCTTTAAGTTATAATTTTCCATTTTGTGTTTAGAATTATATCTATCTTTTAAATGTTGTATGTACTACCTCTAAGCTCCAGACTTTTCACAATGTTCTATGCTGTCAGTACTTAGAAACTACCATGAAAAAATTCCTGCAAGAGTTTAGCTATGAACCCACAAAGAACAGGATTTTAAAGTTGTCAGAAAAAATACTCTTTTTAAAGTTGATACAATTCTTCGGGTGCTATCTTTTCTTACTGCCACTAGATGACACTCTCTTTCCAGCATATAACTGAAACAACAGCTTGCTTCCCCAAAGGATCACATCAGGACATTGGCTGGTCCAGATGAATTTTCCAAACTATTTCAAGACCAATAAATAACAAAGACTGTTGCAATTTCTGTTGAGAATTTCTCCCCTAGCAGAGGTTTGTCTGCCTGAATTTTTACCGGTTGAAATTAAATATCTGATGGCTGGTTTGTACCCACAAAGCAGAAGCACCTAAAAATCAGAGCTGCCTTTCAATCAGGTATTGCTAGGCAGACACCAAACTATGTACTTGACTTTGATGCTGTTCCCTGTATGAGTGTATTTCAGTTAATGGACAAAACAAAACAAGTAGAAAAGTGTTCAACCTTTAAGAGTATTTGCTCCAAAATTACTGTCTTCTAGTACAGAAATGGATAAAAACTTCAGAATAAAAACTTCAAATTATTTTGTAAGAGAAGCAGTGATTGCCTTTCAGGATAAAGAAGGGCTGCTTAGGAAAACAACACTCACAGCCATGTCTGAAGATACTGAGTTTGAATAAACAATTCAGCTTGCTTAAGACACTAACTTTTCTTGACAGCAGACCAATTTAAAACCCTTTCTATGAATATTTCCCTTGGTGTTAGAAGGAATCATGCTTTGGGTTTTTTGCTATCTTATTTCATCTTTGAATAACATGGAAGACTAACAGATATTTGAATTCTCTAAGCAGCACTGTGCAAATACAGCTTGCCCATGTTCTTATTTAGATGGAGACTAATTGCAGAATTCCAGCCTGTGGTAGGAATGTCTGAGCAGGTCTTCAAGATCAGAGAGGGACCTAGCTAGATAGGTACACAGTAAACATGCTTTCTACTACATGTTTTTTTACTTTGAAGAACAACTTGAAAAAAGTATTAACAGATTTCATATTTGTTTTCTATTCACAGGCTTTTATCCCCACACCAGCTACTAAGTGAGTCTGGAAAAGCTAAGCCAACTTGATTTTTTACTTCTCCTAGTGTGTAAGGATTCTGCAAAACCTAGTCTGACTTGAATACAGACATACAAAAGACAAGTGAAAATATTTTCAGTATTACAGTGTTCTACTTGAGCTTTTCTTAAATTATCCTTTCCCTCAAGAGAAACACATAGCACTTACTCTCCAAATCAGATATGATAAGATTGTCATGAAGCTTCACAGCACGGTGCTGCTCTACTTCATCCTCCAGCTCAAAGATTGTTTCTTTCATGTCACTCCTCTCAGTCTCTTTTTCATCCAGTTCTGTCCGAAGCTTTTCTAGAGTCACATTGAGATCCTCAATTTGTTTCTTGGCTTCTTCTTGGAACACTCGATACTCATCCTCAACCTGAAGAAGAATATATCTTAGTTGCACATTAAACATACTTGTAGTTTTGTAACTACCACACTTACAATCTATTTCTGCAACCAGAAAAATACAGGAGTAAGCCTTTGACTATGCATTGTTCTAGTGCAACTCTTTTCCTGAGCCAAAGTTAAACCCTTTTTATTCCCAGGTTGGATATATGAGCATTCCCAGCTACTCTAACAGCAGTGCCCTGCACACAAGTGAAGCAACACCACCGTTGTACCAAGGCTGAGGTTTCATGAGCAGCTGACCCAATTTAACATCCAGCTGCCATGGAAAAGGGACAGGGTGGTAGGGGAAACTCTTTTCCCTTCCTTTCTCTTGCCCAAAGAGAAAAAGCCTGCTCTCTTGTGCATCAATTTTAGTGCTTGCTGGACCTGTGTGATGAGTGATTTCCTTAAGCAAGTTTCACATTTGTGTGTGAGGTGCCTTAGTGAGTTGAAGCAGTTCTCAGGAGAGTCTGTCAAACTATTAAATTGAAAAATAAAACAGGGAAGGGAAGAAGTGTTTGACTTCTCCGTTTTATGAGCAGGAGAAGAGGCTTTTTTATCCTGCCTCATGAAACTGTAACATAAATAACAGGCTGGGATCAGAGGCACAGGAACAGTAACCCAACAGCAAAAAGAGGGTGTCAGAAAAACAAGAGAAATTAGGTTGTGGCTAAGGGTGGACAACACTGGCAGGCATCAAGCTTAATAGACACAATACCCTGCTTTTACATCATCAGTTTCAGGGGTTTTTATTTTAATAGCACTCTCTAACTTTAATTATTAAAATTATTTTATTGTATTTTTCACCCCTAATTAAGGTGGATTCTAACAGGCTTGGATCATGACTAACATGTTGATTTACAGCTAATCTTAGTTCACACATTAAATTTCACGTAAATTGTCTCCTCAGGAAGATATGCTTTTAATTAAATAATCTAAAGTTATTAAATAAATTGTGTAATTCTTGCTTTTATATTAAATGATGGTAAATGCTTTTACTAGACATACCTACTGCATAAATTAGAAACATTTGGATCAAAACAGAACTGGAAATAAACATTTTGATCCAAAACCTGATCAGCATGTAAAGTCTTGCAGAAGGTTTGCAATTTAAGCACTAAATTAGTACAGTATCTTAAATACTGTTTGTTTGGCCACTGAAATAAGCTGTGGAGTTTAAAAATTTTTAAAAACTAACACAACAGTTACCCTGTAGCTACTCTGTAGCACAATGTATCCGTATAATTTTTTCAAATGCTGACATCATTTTCATGACAAAAGTTAAGAGAAAGTAATCAGTCCTAACACTACTGCAATCCAATTAACCTCATAATTAATCTTTTACTTCTGAAAGAACTACAGAGGCCAATAGGTCATTGTGTACACGGGATGTTAGAATGCAATGGCATTTTCAGCACTACCTTAGCAATGGCATCTTGCAATCGATTGGCATCATTGCGGGTGTGTGCCAGCTCTTCCTGCAGACCACTGGCCAAGGTCTCTGCTTTTTCCTTATCCAGCCTGACGCTCTCCAGCAGATCTTGTATGTCTGATTTATCTCCAGAGTTGTGTATAGAATACAACTCGGCCACTCTCTGCTTTTCATGCTCCAGCTGAGCTTTCAACCTGTTCATCTCAATCTGGTCACTGGCTACCGTGGCTTTGTACTCCTCTAAGGTAGATGCCAGAGCTGTTTTGCTTTTCTGCTCTGACTCAATAATCCGTTCCATGTGGTGATTCCGTTCTTTTAAAGCCCCAATCATTTCCTGGGCCTCCTTGTTGTCTTGTTCTGCCATCTTCAAAGTGTTGCTCAAGTGCTGCTGAACCCCCAGCAGCTGCTCCCGCTCGAAGCGCGCGTTCTCTGCCAGCTCCATGTAACGCTGCTCCAGCTCCATGTAGCGCCCACTCTTCATGTCCTCATCAATTACATAGGAAATGTGGTGCTCATCCAAAAGGGACCGGAAATACTCGATCTGACGGCTGAAGTGTTCCAACTTGTCACTTTGCTGGCACAAAGACTCCATCAGGATTACTTTTTCCTCTCCAAGTCTTTCATTCTCACTGTTGAGCTCTTGTGTTATTTGTTGCAGATCTGCAAGCTCTTGAAGCGTGGCTTGGAGCTCTTCAGCTGTACTGTGTTGATTCTCTTCCATCTGATGTATCCGTTCTGTCAGACAAGCTACAGATACTTCACTTGCATTGCCACTGCTTCCCTTTCTAGATCTTTCTATACTTGGTACTCCTTCAGATTCTGAAGACGATGGAGCATCTAAGGCATCATCGCTTGATGTCAGTGGCTGATAAACTTCACTGCACTCACTGTCTAAATTATCCATGGAATTACTGTGTTGGTTGTCCATGAGAGTGTTTTCATCCTGACTTAACAAGTCTTCCATTGATCCAGGAGCAGAACCTTCCACTGAAGATGTCAGAGTGCCCCCACCATCGCTGTGGTTGCCAGCTGTAATCTCTGGACTCAAAGACTGATAACCAAAGAGCTTTTCAGAGTTGTCCAGTCTTTGCTCCAAAGAAAAGCCCAAAGCATTTAGCCTGTCTTTTAACATTCGATTCTCATTCTTCAGCTGGTTGAGCTCTTCTCGGATGGCAGTGTTCTGTTCCTGTAACTGGAGCAGTGTAGACTCTACATCAGTTGGTTGATGGACAACAATGGCTTCTTTCTCTTCAGATTTTTCATCCCCCTCAAGCTGATCTTCGTTGAGTCCCAGCTGAGCACGCATGTCCCTTAATTCATTTCTCAGATGCAAGATTTCCACATCTTTAGTTTTTGCTAAAGTCAGAAGATCATTCACCTTTGCTTCCAGTGCAGCTTTGTCACTGATCTGATTGTCTGACTTGGACTTGCTCATGCGGATCTCAGATTCCGGATTGGTGCGGCTGCGGGAGCGCTTTGCCAGCACCGTGTCACTGGGCCCCTGCCCTGCCAGAGGCAGCTTCTTGCTCTGGCTCAAACGAGAACGATCCCGGATCCTCTCTCTAGAAGAGCTTGACTCTTTATTTCCAGATGAAGCACTACGCTTAGTTGTGGAACTTGTACCTGTATGTTTTTTGAAAGTTAGGAACATGAATTTAAAATCCAGTATCTGCCACCGAAGGCCGTGTGCTTTGTAACAGCAACACAGTGGTTGATTTTCTGAATCACACTGCTAAATACATTTCATAGAAAATATTGAAAGTAAGCATTAACCCAACATTCAGCATTTTATGTTTTCTTTTCTGAGTATTTTCATCTCATTGCATAAAAGTGAGGACAGATTATTACTACTTTATTTCCAGATGCTTTACAGCTTTGCAAGCGTTACTGAATCCAAAACATACCAATGGAAGGCAGGACCCATTTCAATCCATATCAATAACACACTAAATCATTTCACGTTTCTGAAAGTCCTCTGACTTTATTTCTATAAAGCAATACAAAATGTCCACTGTAACAAGTCATCTTAGAGATTTAGTGCTTATGTCATGGATTTTTTTAAACAGGCAATTTTAGAAAAATCTATGATTATCTAAATTAATAATATTATTTCATTTTATATAATAGTTGCATAGCCAGTACTGAAAAAATTAAAAGGAACACCCTCCAAAAACGCAATTACATTATTAAAAACAGGAAAAGTGTTTAGAAGGTGTGTGATTTGACTATGGTGCTACTGAGCACTTCAGTGGGCAGCCTGGATCCTCAACGCATTAAATGAAAATAAAAAACCCTCCAACTTCCACCTTTAAGAATCAATATATCCGTTTACCTGCAATAGTTTTGGGTTTGTTTTCCAGACTGTTCATGGTTGTCCCTGGAGCTGAAGATGCTGTTGATACACAAGAGTTCTTCTTGGCTTTGACACCATTGGTCATTGTCACTCCACTGCCACCAGCCATCCCTGCTAAGAGGTCATCGTTACTCTTAGTCTGAAAGAAAGGGAAGAAGCAGCTTTAAGACAGCCGGCCCAGAAGTCGGCACAGCCAACATTTCTACTGGTAAGGATTCCTCCAGTTTAAGAAGTACATATTTGACAAGTCATGTGTCCAAGCAAGAATGCTGAAAAGTGTAAGTGCACTGCACTGTGCAGAGTTGGTAAACTGAAATGGAACTTTAACTCCTTACATATGAGTGACCATAGAAACTGAGTCTTCTCTCTCCCCACAAACATTCTTAATGTTTCAGTACCCAGGAGAAAAAAAAAGAAAAATCAATTAAAGCACATTAATACAGCATAGCATAAAAATTCTCAATTTTGACTGGAAGTTTGCTTATGCACAAAAATGAAGGCAATTCTTAGATAATTAAACCAGCAAATACAAGGAAGTTAGTATAACATCCTTCAATTGAATATGATCAAACGTTTTCTGGTGGACAAATTCACAACAAAAAAGTCAAATCAAAGAAGAACAAAATCAATCCAACATTAGCAAAATACAATTTCTTGATCAAAATGCTAAGGTACAAATCACTAGAAAATAGGACAGAGGCAGGGGAAAAGCCACCCTCATCATCATATCCTTGCCTTGGTTTCAAGCTCTTTTCTAGGAACTCTCTGAGATGGGATAACTGTTTGATGGACTTTTTGTCTAACCTCATATGATTGTTCCTGAAACTACTGTTAGCCACAAAAGCTGCCTGGAATGCAACAAGGCAGCAAGCACAGGATTCTCAACAACCAGACTCCCAAACAGAGAATACATCTTTCAGAACAAAGCAAAGTCTAGAAATACTACGCTTTTAAGCATTAATTGGCAGGCTTTATACTCTTTAAATACAATTTTTCAAATGGTGAAAATCAAAATATGCTCAACATTTTTCCCATTATGTGAGCAAAAAAATTAAAAGAAAACAGCTGTGCTAGCAGCATTCCTTGAGCAACTGTATTATTCAGCTGGATAACACATTTGAACTCTCCTCCAACATCCCAGCTAGAAGGTAGTGCTTAGGAGTTAACCAGTTGCTTTCCATCATGTCTGTAAGTTTGTAACTTTTGGCTCCCATACACATTCATGCTAAAAACTACATTCCAGACATTACAATTTTATAAATTTAGAGTAAAGGTATGCTTGCTCAATTAAAAAAAATAGTTGCATTTCACTCTATTCTCTACAGTCTCTTTTTCCAAGTTCCAATTCCAGAACAGCTAGGAACACAGAATTGTGGAAAGAGCATGGATGAGACCTATGCCATTTACAAAGAACAGCTGCAAAACAAAAGGAAGCTTGGGAGAAGAACATATCTGCTCTACATGCAATTGATTGAAATAAATAAAATTTCCAGATAGAAACATCTATTTGTAAGGGTAAAATACTCTAGGACAAGAATGCTTTTATTGAATCATGTCAGAAATGGTGTAGCCTTCTCAAAAGTTTTATAAAAGGCTGGAAGAAAACACATCACTCCAAGGATCTAGTCTGATGTGCATCTAAAGCTGGCTTTTCTGCTATGAAAATGCCATTGTTGTTTGCTGTGCAAACACGGCTTTTCCAAGGGCTCCTTCCTCCCAGGAGTCAGACTGGCTCCTTGATCTGCCATGTCACACAGCCATGCAAACAGGCACAGGCAGTGGAAATAAAAATAGGAAAGCAGAACTTTCAGAGGGCTGCAAAAGCCATAAAGCCCAACCAACGCATGTGGGGAGGACGGGCAGAGCACACACTGCTGCTGTACAACAATCCTGGTTTACCTGTGATATAATTAGATTTTGTATCTAATTGAAACTACTTCCCCATGGGGGTACAGGGGGAGGGAATCAACCCTGTGCAACTATTGCCCAAACCAAGGTATTACAGAAAGGCACAGAACAGTGATTTTCTGCTTTACTGCTGGATCTGCCCACCCACCTACAAACGTGATAGTTCCAACAGACTATGAGCTGTCAGCATTTTTACCCTGCTGAAAGAGTGGGGAAATTAGATTAGGCTTCTAGACACTTAGAGTACAAGTACATGTTATCAAGCCAAATAGGTCAAGATGTGACTCAGCTTGAAGAAAAAAAAAAGCTAAGTAAAATACACACTTTCAGACATTAGTCATCTTCAGTCCTTGCTGAACAACGGAATTTAAGGCAGCCATTCTTCTTCTGACTTATCCATAAGCTATTTCTGGTCTAGGTTGGAAGGCACTGCCTCCTCTGCAGCCAATTAGTAAACAGTTTCTCAAAGCTGTAACCTTATACTCTTGGCAAAGAAAACTATTTAGCAAAGCTTTGGAAAAATTACAAACCAGCAGCTCTCTTCTTAATGCTTTACAATGGCAACCGTTCAGAACTTTTAAAATCAAAGAATTTTTGTAGTATATCTTTTTAATTGAAGCAAAAGCAATGGTGTATATTTATTAAACAACATTTTACCATTTACTGAGAGCTGTGCCATCCTGCTTAGCATTAAAACTCCTACATTAGAATATGAAAAATTAGAAAATCTCATAATTAGAAATGCTCATCCAGACCTATTTTGATTTTCTGTATAAAAAACCACTTTATAATTATACAATTCATACTCAGTTTTCCTCTCACAACTTTCTTTCAGTGCAACGAAACTTGAATAATGACCTATACAATTCATTTCACCTCAGTCTCTCAACAGGTATATCCTATTTACTGCATCTCATTCAAGTCCCTTTATATATATATAATTATTCCTACCTAAGATTTTCTTTGATGGTTGCTGTTGCTGCATTTGAGTTTTTCAAACATCAAACTTTACAACAATCTGTAATTAAGTTACTGCATTTCGCAAACAGAATAGAAGCCTAGACACATGAATACTGAAAACACACTCTAATTTTTAATATTCAAATATCGGTCTCCAAGTCCTGGCTTTTCAGGGACACTGGATTTTGCAATTCGTCTGAAGTACAGCTGCTGTCTAATTACAGTTTGGGAGTGTTAGCAGGATCACAAGCTCATTAGCTGAAGAAGTCAAAAAACAATGATATTAAAAATAAGAACACATTATTTGTAGAGCATTTTTTTTACAGAGTAAAAACTAAAAGTGGCTGCCAGCTAAATTTCTGGAGTAATAACGTGTGTGGAGTGCTGAACATTTACACAAGTCCTGGGCAAAGTGGGAGACAAAAACTACAGAGAAGGAACTGACCAAGGGCATTGGGAAGCAGCCAGACAAACTGACCCTGGGACAAGCTCATCTGTACTGAAGGGTGCATCTCAGTTTCTTCCTGTGCTCCTTGTCCACACACTTTGAAAACTCCACAAAAAAGGACAAATGTATGGAACAATGCAGTTAAGAAGCCCATCCAAAGCTGAACACTGGCCTATAGTTATATCATGAAAAGGATGCTATAATTACAAAATAACTTTCAATTTTGCAACATTATTACTGACTGAACCAAGACTGTTATAGTACTGTATTTCTACTCCTTAATAGAAGGCTTTCACTCAGTATCGAACTCAAAGGACTGAATAAATCAGTAAGCATTGCAATAAAGTTATTCAATGCCAGACTTTTTTGTCAAAGAAATTCAGAACACACACACACACACCAATTCATCACCTCTAAGAGAATACCCTACAACCTCTATGAGAAAACAATGTGCCAAATGTTTCATCAACAATATCAAATATAAAATTATAAATAAAAAATGTATTAAAAAAATGCAACTTCTATTGATACTTCTTTCAAGCAAGAAATTATGTGATTTGTCAGTACCTATAAACAAATAATCCCCACAAACAACTAATTTTGTTAAATAAGCAGAACACTCAAAGAAGATTGATCACTATCATTAAGTCACACAGTTGGCACAACAGCACCATAACAAGTAAAAGACATCCAACTGTATGAGTAAGCCTGGATGTAACATAAACCTCAGATAAGCCTTAGTAATCAAGAGAAAATTTTCATTGTGCCTCAAACATAAGTTGTCGTGAATTCTAATCCCACACCAAAACATAGCCAGAAGTGTTACTAATACAAGTAAAATTGTGAAAGCATACTGGGTCAAATTTGTTCAGTGTTAGATCATCCTTCTCCTTTATCTCTCTGAGAGGTATGACATAAGAAATTTGATAAGTAAACTACAAAGGACTTTAGTTACTTTGAGAGGTTTCTAGAAATACAAAGTATGTAGTGTCAACAAGCATCAAAAGACTATTTAAAGCTCAGACAACTGCAAGATGCATTGGGTGAGGGAAGAAAGGAGGGGCACTGGGAGAAAAACTTCCTGAAACCTGGCTTGCAAGATCATCAGCAAAAGTATTAACCATTCTTCCATGGAAGAAAAGGAAGAAGAGAAAGGGAACACACCTTTTGACTTCAGTAATCCTGCAGAGCTATTACAGAGACTTCACTCAAACCCTAAAATTCTTTAATTTTAGATCTTGATTTGCCAGTTACTTAAATGGCCTGTGTGGCTTCCTGCATGTCAGTGCCAGTGGTCCAGGTCCCAGCTGGACACCCTGTTCCTTGCTGTCTCCATTTGCTCCAGGGTAGAAGCAACACAGCACTGCACACTGGGCTGCAGAGAGCAAAAGGAGCTGGGCCCAGCCATGTCTCCATGCCAGGAAAAGGAGGCAGACCAGGCAGGCTCATTCCATCCATCCAACCCAGATGTGGTTGCTCCCAGGTAAAAACTCCACACCAGCACACCTCAGTATGTCTGATTGTTTGTTGGAAACCATATGCTCCTACATATACTGCCCTGTTTTGCTACTGTAAGAGAAAACCTCTACCTTTGAACTTGTTCTGGGAGCAAGAACCAACTTGTAAAAATTCAGCTCAAGTAGGAATTCAACACAAAGCAAAGGGCCAAAACAGCCAGAAGAATTCAGCTGCACTGACCCGACAGGGATCACTGATATAAAAAAGTTTTCATGTTAGATGCTTCATTAGCTCTTTTTTCAGAATTAGTAAGTAACTCTTATCAAATCCTATTAGTCACTGACACCATTCAAGCATAACACAACACAAATAATGTTCATCAGAACACAACTTCCACTCTGCTCCTTCTGCAGAACAGCCAAGTCCTGAACAGCACATTGCCCTCCACCCTATCCTGCAGTAGGAAAGTACAGCATGAATGACACACAAGATCCTGTCACCCTGCCCAGTGCTCTGTAACTACCCAGACACCCTCCAGCTACCCATGCAATCTCTAGTCTAAGCTGCATTAAAGGCAAACCTTGAAATTCTACCCTTTTTAAAGCTTTATTGTAAAAAATACAAATAATCAGAATGTTCTACTGGTTATTACCTTCAACAGAGATGCTGATGTCCCAGTTTTGGAGAGTTTTGTTACTGCAGACACTGAGGAGCCGTTTTCTGGTTTGGCTTTTTCACTTGTTTGAGCTTTATTTACTCCAGGCACTTTGGGCACTGAGCCAACACTCCTGCTTGCTTTCTTCATTCTGGGCTGTCTGTTTATGATGCATTTACAAACAAATCTACAAGCAGAAAGAAAGAGACTTTAAATATAAAATACAGACGAAAAGCAGTGTCTTTTTTTATAATGTTCAATTGAAGACCACAAATACAGAAGAGCAGCAAAGACCACAAATTAGAGCCAAACAAAATGCATGTGACTGACCAATGGTTTTTGTCTTTTTTTTAAAAGGGATTTTTGCTAAGGACTAAGCACTTCCTACAGCTCCACTCCAAATTATAAGAATTTTTTTTTAGTTCTCATTCTACAAATGGCATTGAACCGAGGATATTTTATAAGTGACCCATGTTGCTGAGTTCCCTCGTTAGCTAGCAAAAGAAAGGCTTATTAGGGAGCAATGTCCTTTATTTCTGACTGTGGGAAGGAAAACACTGTGGGAGTATTCAGGCAACAGCCTAACTACCAACAACAGTGGATCTGAGAAAAGATTACCACCAGCTCAGTAACTACAGTGCTGTGAGAGAAAAACGGCAGTCACAGAGAAAAACTTAGCCTACAAAAAATCCAAAGTTGAAAAATTCAGATTCCCTCAAACCATTTATTATTAAAAATCACAATAATAAACACATGGAATTTTACAAAATTCAACACGAGTCGTTTGTGATTACGAGGATTATCTGCAAGAAGAAACCAAAAGCAGCTCACTGGGTTCCACAGCCCACAGTGAGGTCACTCCTGCAGCTTGGCCCGGCCTGCTGTCTCTGACTGCAGACAACTGCCAGCACTGCCATTCCACCCACGAGCACAGATCAAAGTCCAGAAAACAAAGCTGACTATCCAAACCAGGAGCAGTCACAGCAGACCCAAAACCTGCAGGTATTACAATGACTGCTAATTCCAAGGAAGCACAGACTAACAGGAGAAAAGCCACAGAACAGCCACAACTTGAAGCATGGGCTACCAAAAGACTAGACACACCAGGATCTTCTCCTCCTGCAAGAAGGACAGTTGGCAGCTGTTTACTTCATCACCCCTGAGTCAGATGTCACAGGATGGAAGATTAAGAGGACAACCTCTCCAATCTACTTTTAGTCTTACGGATTCCAGGTGGAAGTAAGTGATCAGGTTTATCTGAGCCTGGTATCTCACAGCCAATTAGAAACCTGAAACACATCAAATCATTTCCATCTCTTAAAACTTGAAGCATTTCAAAGGCACAAAAAGCAGACTCATGACTGCATGTATGAGACATAACAGCACAGTGGTCAGAAGTACTAAATAATTTCAGCTAACAAAATTAACACCCTACCCTTATACACACTCCTTCCTCGTGACCACCACCTCAGCTGCACACAAGTATATTTCAATTCTGACTTTGATAGAAGTCAGTAAAACTCCAGGAGTTTTGCGTCCCCAGATCCCTAAGTACTGTTAAGAGAAGCAACAGGAAGCTTCCTCTTAAGACACTGAAAATATTTGTTTATAGCTTCCAGATTCCCTTTAGCTCTGGAAGCTACCATAAACAGACACAGAAAACTTTGCTGTTGCAGTTTCCTCATCACGATGTCAAAAATGCACCAGTCCTGCCATACAGCTACGAGTAATCAGAACGCCTTCACGGAAGATTAAATAGCTGAGAGATAATTTGAAATGAGAGACTCTTTAAAAAACCAAAACCCAAACCAGATAAGCCCCATGAAGGTAATATGTTTGCTATACACACAAAATATTAAGTGGTACAGCTGCCTACTCAATTCCAGAAGCAGACGGTAACACTGGTTACCATCTAAGTTGCCACACTTCTATTTCTTGCCTTTTTCATGTTTATGAGTCAAATACTTACTTGTGCTTTTGATCTAATTCAACTGAAAGCTAAAACTGAAAATACTAAATAGGACAGAGTTCTTTAGTAAAACTGGCATCTTTACTATTGAATGGTATTTTTGATGTTCTACAGACATAAATAAATGGCCCATAGCACACTTGAGGAATAACCAAATGAATTTTCAGAGCGCAGTTTGTAGCGAAGCTGACTTCATTTAAAAAATTATTCCAAAGAAGCACTACACACCTGTGATAAATCCAGTCAACCAGAACTGTCCCTTTTTGACAGCTCACAGAGTGAGAAAGCCAGTGCTCTGAGGAGGGTTAGGGCACCAGCAGTGATATGACTGTGATACATTTGGGAAAAGCCTGACAACCTTGCCTGGCAATGTAAATAAAGCAGTGGCTCCGGCTGGCATGGAGACACCCAGCACTGGCTACTTGCAATGCACATTTTTCAGCTCTACAGAGCACATTCGTCAGCCCTGACACACCTTGCAAAGCCAGACACAGCACTCATGAGCTTTGCATGCACAGTAAACACAGCTGGATCTGTTTATTACAGCAGGTAAGACAACAACATAACCCACTGGATGGATGGCCTCAGGAAGAGATTCAGGCTAATGTCAGCTTTTACAGAATAAACCATTTATACTGGTATCAATATAGCTCAGCGGGTCAGCAATGACAAGACTGAACTCTCACCCACGAGAAGTGCTCCTGAAAACACGCCACAGTATTTCATTCAAGAACAGCAACTGCAAAGCACGGTGATGGAAGCAAGCAAAACTCAACAATGTCAGCTAAGTATAATCCCCATGGTTCATCACAGCATTACTTTAAAATAGCCATAAATTTGATACTCAAGACCACTACCTTCGATTCACTGAAACTCAAAGGTAGAAGCACCTTCCCAGAAACTTTAGAGATACAGAGAGGACAAGAAGCTTTAGGTACCACTGTACCTGTTTTAATTCCAGAGAAACTAAGCCTTCGTAGTTACTTTCCTAAGGAAAGAAATTTATGTCATTATAATTTAAAAACTGAGAAAAAATATACAAATGGGTCACAGAAAATAAGAACAAGACATCAATTAGCATTACAGGTTCTAAAAGCAGCTGCTCACTAAGACTCCTAAAGTGCATTTATGGCCTCTCTGTGCCAACGTCTCCCCTCCTGCCTTCTCCAGGAAGGAAAAAGAAGATGAGGTTTCAACATTGAAAACAGAAGACATCAATTTTGTGTGACTGGAAATAGAAAAAGCCCTACTTCATCCAGTTTCTCAAAAGGCAGGTATGGCAGATAAAAACTATCTTTGTGTTTCTGAAGGACACCACCCCATTCCTTTGGAAGAAACAGTATTAGGAATCAACACTAATCTTGTCTCTGCCCAACAAGAAAATTTAACAACAATTTTAAAAATAAGAAATAAAACACTCTCTAACCAAAGAAAGCTTTCTGAAAAGTAACATACAGCACTAACAATTCAAATGAGAACTAAAATATTATTTCACTATTGTTTTAAAAAGAAAATACTGCATATAAAACTGTATTTTATATTTTGCCCTAGGGAGAAAGAAGGAATTACTGAAGACTTCCTTTCCCTTTATACACACTTCCTCCCTCCTCAGAAAGGGAAAAAAAACTAGGGAAAAAAAAAAGCCACTACTAAAGAAAATACTCATCAACAGGCACAAGATGCCACTGGAAAACACTTGATTAATGATAGCACAAACAGTATCAATTAATCAAAATGGAAAAAAGCCAAAGCAAAGCCAAAATATCAGATAGAAAGACTGCATTCCTAAACTAAACTGTAACTATTCCCTCTAACCTGTATCCTTTCCCAGCCGTCTCTCTTTCCACAGCACACATAGTCCAGGAAACAGGAGAGCCCTGCTCAGGAGTGCTCTCCCTGCTCTCTGGAGGCATGTGAAACCAGTCCTGCACTTTATACCAGCTGCAAACACAACTGCATAAATAATAATTTAAAACTGTTTTGCCCAATAGCATGGCTCTGCTCCTGACTGTAAACTGATAGGAGACATCCACCCAGCCAACATGCAATGCTTTCAGTGTTACTCGTCAGAACCCTGAGAACTGAAGCAGGGCAGGGATGATTCCCTACTGTGATTATTTTAATCTCATCCATTATTTAATATGCTTGTTTATGCTAATATTGCTGTCATAAAAGTAAAGCTCAGTTAGAAGAGTATAAAATACAGTTTCCTGTGCCCGGAAGACAATAGAGGGTTAAGCAACAAAAGTATTTTTTGAGAGGCATTAAGCAGTGTTCCCTACTAAAAATTGTGAATTATTAAGAAAATTATAAATAATCTTAGAATTATCTTTTAAGAGATAAAAAAAAAATAGAAGCAAGTGATCCCTCAAATCTGAGGACACTGAGCACTTTTGAAAAACCAAATACCCAAGTTAAAGAGGAAATTGCTCACATCTAAGAGCAATAGAGGCAGTACACTTTCACTCTCTGTTTGTGCAAATTCTTTGGTTTTGATATATTTAGGCTGACAACTTTGCCCAAATAATTAGGGAATGACATTTTCAGGTCACTTACACAGTCCCAAAAGGCAGAAAAGCAAAGAGATTGTAAAACACAGCCTCATCAACCCCCCCTAAAACACAGGTATAGAACTTTCCCAAGACTATTCAGAGAAGACAGCATAGACACCAAAATGCTTCATATCTGGAATATGAAATAAACTATATAGAAAGAGACACAGCTCTCTACATTTATAACTTTCAGACTGCAAGCTGCACAAACACTCTACAACAATGTCTCTTGCTCAATAATTCCAAAAACATGATATATAAATCACTGGATTCCAGAAGCCCAGAGCAAATAGTACATTTCTTTTATTGCTTAAGATCAAGACATCATTTTTAGTGACTTGAAAGTTTGCTGATGCTAGGGGGTAATTTAAGATACCAAGGATAACAGGAGAGTCCGTGGAATCACAAAGACCCTTGAGAGACTAACTGGACAATAAAAACAGCAAACAAAATTAAATCTAGGTAAACACAAACATCTATTTCTCAGGGAAAAGCAACCTCAACTTCAAATATAAATGTGCTCTCAGTGTATCAGTACTGCTCAGCAAGACTACAGTGTTCTGATTCACAGCTTCATTAAACTATCAGTACAGTGTTTGGAATAAGGCAAAGAAAAAAGCAAAGCAATTCCAGAAATTATTAAAGAAAGGAATAGAGAATGAACCATAAAACACAAATATCACACTCAACAAATCAGTTTTTTGCCCATTTACCCACACTTTAATTGCTATGTGCAGTTCTTCTCTGAACCCAAAAAAAAAAAAAGTTTTCTTACAGATCTTAAAATGATAAAGCAAGGGGCAAAACTAAGACCAAAGGTCTATAATAGATCCCTTGAGACATCTCACAGGGAACATGACAAAAGCCTATCAAATCTGGAATGGCATTGAGAAGGCAGACTGGGAGTGGCTGTTAATCATCTCTTCCAGTACTGAACCTAAAGACCAGCAAATGAATTTAGAGCCAGGTTCTAAATAAAAAAAGTGAGCTGTGTTTTTAATGTATATTGTGTGAGGAGATGGGGAGATTGGCCATGCACAAGGTACAGAAATTTCCTAATGGCTGAACAGCTTAGCACAAAGGGCTCAGAAACCCCTCTGAGCCAAAACTAATTGCAGCTGGGAAAGCAGTCAGGGTAGGAGTGAAGATTTCGGCTTTGGTTTTTTTTCCTAGGGCATCTACCCACAGCTGCAGGTGGGATGGAGCTCCAGGTAGGCTGGATCCCTGTGCCAGTGTGGGCAGGGTCTGCTACATTCTTGGCTGTGAGGAAAATAAACAACTGTGCATTGCAGTGCAGTACAGATGGAGCACGCAGGGCTGCACTCCTGGAACAACAGTCCTTTAGAGAGAAAAGACCTTTCTTTTACTTTCTGTCTCAAAAATTCTGAAGAGCCTTTACAGTTTTCCATTACAAGTTGTGGAATTACAAAAGTAGGAGTTCTGTATTTAAGTTATGTTATCCATCCACCGTTTTCAAGGCACATTTGCTATTGCTACTTCTCTTTCAAACAGAAGGAAGGAAAGACCAGAGCTTTGGGCAAGAATTGGCTGTTACACACCTCAATTTCTCTACTCCTTCTTTGGAGAAAATTTCAGAGCTGTAGCTGCTGTGAACGATGTGTAACCGTTGCAATACTTAACATTCCAGACAAGTGACAGGAACATTTACAGAACTCCTGAACTCACAAACTGTGCTCTAAAAGCCTTTTCATAACAAAATTAAATTATGTAGCCTTGTTTTCAAGCTCCTATTTCAAACAACTGCTATTTCGAACCACTGCCAAGGAAAGAAAAAAACAACTGTTCATCAACTAGCATGGGGAAACTGTTCCACAGAGGAGAGCCCTGTCTGTAACTTGGTCTCAGCAAGAGCTTCTACACTGACTGCAGCTTCAGAAGACTTTTTTTAGTAACAGCTTTGAAAAACAGAATAACAGACCAGATAAATCCATACCTTACTGGTATCCATTGCTGAGCTGATTAAAAAATATTCTATGTGGGCTCAGTACTCTTAGCATGCCCATTAACTACAGCTGCTCACAGTCCAGATCAAAACACCATCCACATCAAGCAGGGTTTATTTCATTGGTGTTTAAAACACAGCTAATTTGGCTACACTGTCATTTTTCACATTTTAAATTTCACAGTTGCATCCAAATTTTAAGCCACACACTAAGAGATGAGGCAGCACATACCTATTTCCAGGATAGCAATTACAATTTTATGTCAGATTTTACATGCTTGAACAAACAGCAGACATGTCAATCTTCCTTGTAAAAACCCTTTGGTTAGTATTCCAATAAAACAGACCCAGCTCCTACAGTGACATTTTGGTTTTCCAGGAAAATAAAAAAATTAACACACTAATTTTCCCAGCCAAAGGACTGGCCAGCTTTAAGCATAAACCCCACTAATCTAAAAAGTGATACTTGATCAGTTAAGTCCATTAACTGGAAGTGCTCTTACCTGTTACTCCAAGCATGTTCTAAAGCAAGTGTTATTCCAAAAATCAACAACCTTCCAGTTACAAAGGTGTATTTTAGTGCCCTATAACCTTAAGCATATGCTGTATTCCTCACACAACAAAGTCCACTGGTGGAATGCTTACACTGTTAATTGCTGTGATTCCTAAAGCCACGAGTCCTACTGACAGATGCACACGTGGAAATTCTCCTGGCACAGCCAGGCAGTACTTTCAAAATCAGCCATGTCAATTTTAGAACCAGGGTAGTTGGTAGAATAGCACAACAAAAGGTGTACAACACAACAGCTTCCTTCCCTTTCAAACTGACTCACTCAGTGTACAACATTTCATTGCAATGTTCTCTCTCTCTCTTCCCAAAAGTGCTGCCTAGAGCAGGTGACCAGTGGTGACCTCCTCCTTTTGGTCCATTTAAAATGTTGTCAGCTGAACCTTCATATCAACAACTGCAGCAAAGGCTTCTGCTATATCAAGTTGCCAGGGAGGAGTAAGGCAGGCAGCAGCCCGGTGCCCATCACAGGAGGGGGACAGAGAAAGGACGTGCAATGGGCCATCCCAGGAGACAGACAGTGGCTCCCAGCACATGTGTGTCACAGGTAAAACCTGTAAGAAAAGTGATTAACTTTGACTCATGCTTTAACTTTAGGTCTCATGCTCATCCAACACACTCCACCAGATCTTCAGTTCATGCAAAATCCAAGTCCTGATACCAGGATGGTTATGATGATAGATCTGTTCTTACCAGCAGTTGATTAATTCTCAGCTCAAGGACTTTCTATTGCCTGGATGCCTGGAACTGGGAGGTGATTGGGTGCTCACTATGTCCACTTCACCACCAACCTGGTCTGACAACATTCTTGAAGGCATTGCAACAAAAAAGTCCCAGAGAACAGAAGAGGCAATAAAGAGATGGGACCTTCCCAGGCCCCAGGTGCTTACAGCTCTGGGATTCCCAAGCCCAGAAGGACCATCCTCATCATAGATGCACCAAGAGAATGGTCTGAATGGGAATGGTTCATGCACAAGTCAATCTTGCTAAGGCTGGTGGAGGGAAGTGCCTGCTGGGGAGTGCTTAAGTTAGTCATGAAAATAATTTAATTGTAACCTGCCACCTAAAGAGGCAGTCCCACCCCTTCCTTGGTCCTCTCCCTTCTCTCCATTCTAGAGATCACAGCTCATTTTTGATGAGTTGGTCTTTCAGACAGATCAGGACTGATCTGACTCACCTTGTAATTGCCAGATACTATGCAAAGGAAGCAGCAGGACTGGGAACTGGGAACAAGAAGGAAGTCTCATCCTTTCAGAGACGGTGTAGCCCCATATTTGTTTTAATTCAGTTTCAGGCTATTGGCCACTCAGCAACAGCCCTGCTTTAAATGAACCTCTTACTACCACCCACCAAACCACCAACACTCCAAGCCACACCATTCCAGGGCACAGATGAACCACGTTATTTTTAAGCTATCAACACATGACTAAACAGGGCACTGAGGGGTCTGAAGCCTGGCTATCTATGGATTTGAATTCTGTGCAGTGGCCCACACCATTCCTCACCCCCAAGACCTGTCAACAGCACACTCATTACATAGTTTAAAGTCCTTCAGGCTTGGCAGACAGAGCAGAGACAGAGCCCCATGCAAATCCTTCCTAAATACTCTGGTATCACGAAGGGAGGAGCAGTTACCTGCCCCAGTGTGGAAGCTCAAGGACATAAATTTGAGTCATATGGAAGAAAACTCCTTGTGACAGGATGGAGAGGCTCCCATCTGCTGGCAATTTTTTATTTCCCAGGGAAAAAGGGTAAGACTATTTCTCTTCCAAATTTTATTCCAAAAAAGGGTGAATCACCAGCCAGTTTACATTGTCACTGTTCCCTGGGACAGTTTGGTTGTTGGAGCAGTGCAGGATTCCACATGGGACAAAGCCTGGGAAAGCACTAAAAGTCCAGTACAGCATCCCTAACTGATGTAGCTGCTGATGTGCTGATATCCTCATGGAATGCCAAGTGCACTTTCCACTGTGAAACACTTTAAAGGTATTTCTGTGAAAAGCTCCTGTATCTCCAGGTTTCCTGGCAAATCTTTGATGTGTGACTGAAGGCTTCAGGATAGCTTTTCCTCCAGAAAAATGTAGTTTTTCTATTTTAAAAGGCTATACTGAAGTCTTTTTCTTTTCCTTCAAATATCCTTTATATTACGACACCAATGTCCATACCTGCTAGGCTTAATTTTCTTCTGTAGATAGACACAATTTATTTTTTACAGGTGTATATATCAGAAAGACTTTCAGGAAACTGCCAAGAAGTTTTCATTACAAGTATTTGTATGATTTCATGTTTTTAATATAGCAAATGTAGTTCTGAATATGAAATGAAGCAGACTGAAATTTCACCTGCACACTTGAATCTATACCCTTTAAAATGTCTACTATTTTTCCTGAGTTTTCACAAACAGAATTTACACTGTTTATAGTAATATCTACCCCAGCAAACTATCAAAACCTTTGGAGAACAGCATGATAGCACCTTTAAAGTTTTTGAAAGTCACAGGCATGCCCATGGTACAGGTTGAGGAAATCTTCTCCTGTAGTTTTGCATAAAGCTAGAAAGCAACAGTAATGGGGAAAAAGTTTATGATACAAAGTTTTCATTTTAATATGTTAATTCTTGATGACATGTTCACAGTATAGTCAAATCCAATGGTAGTGCCACATTCAACGATGCATCTCATATTTACAAATCCTAACTCAAGAATAACTTGATGACAACAACTACCAGCAACTGCACGTATTTAAGAAGTTCATCATTTCCAAAAGAGATATTAATTGTCCATCTCATATAAGCAAGTGCAGATACAAAGCAGCTTTACATGATTCTGTCACTGATGGGAAAGAAGGTTCTTTTTTGTCACAGAAAGAAATAAAAGCAAAACTAAAACTTCAAGCATACACAGTTACTCAGATCTGTGGAAGGAATCACGTCTATAAAAGTAGCTTTTTCTTTTCTCCTCCAGAAAAGTCCCCTTCAGGGACTTGAAGGAAATATTTGCCATTAACCATTTAAAGTGCTGGTTACTTGTTATGGAAGAGCAAATTGAAACAGGCAAGAGCTTTGTCTGAAAAGACACTGCACAACAGATACTACTTTAAAGGCACACCCATTATCAACCCCCAGTGTCATTTACTTTGCTAAATAAAAGTTTAGCTCAGTATAACCTGGCAACTCAGTAAAAAAAAAAAAAAAAAGTCCTATGGCTAAACAGAGAAAGTCAAGCTCGAGTAGATCATTTTTATACACTTGTCCATGTCACTTAAGGCCTGTCCATACAAAGACAGCCAACATTCTAGCAATGAACAGTGAAATATGTTGAAGGAGCCTCTCCAGCACCAACCCTCACACAGCAAGAAAATTCTGCAGCCGAAGCTTCGAGAAGGCTCCATCTGCCAAACCCACTGTGTGCTTTTAATTAAGAACATACCCAGAAATGTGTTAAGAACACAGAAAGTTTCAAGGAGTGGTAAGAACACCAGTCTCTTGGCCATGCTTTCCACCCACCTTCCCCACATGCAGATCCCACAGGAAGTCATTACTCACTGCATGTACCTGTGCAGAACATGGATCCCACACAGGCCAAACGACCAAAGTGAAGGAAATGCTTTTAGCCTCCAAAAAATACAGATACTATCAGACTGATGTCATCAAATACATCACTCGAGTACTTCAACTCTACCTTAACTCTTTTTTACTATTATTTAAACAGTACGTGTTAGGTGCTCAGTTTATCTTCCTGAATAAAACTGCATATGTAACAATTAGTTGCAATCACTCATTAGTTTGGCTCCATTCCGGCAAACAGTGATGGAAAATAAAATTGATGCAAGACTTATTTTTCAAAAATGTCAAACCAAGTCTTGAAGTAAGTAAAAAATTGTTATTTACTCTTCTGAAATTTTGCTTTAGTGGTTTTAGAACCATTTAATATGCAACAAATACCAGTTCTAATTTTTTTCTTTTTTTTCTTTTTTCTTTTTTTTCTTTTTAGTTTTTACTGAAACCTTGCAGATGAGCCCCTTTCAAAAAGTCTCCTTTCACCTAATTTCAGAATTTATTCTTGTATTATTCTTCCCTGCAATTTGGGAAGCTACTCGTTCTACCACTGATTTGCAACACAGTGTCAGTTCTTCGAAAAACTGAAATACCCTAAGACATTTAGTTACAAAGATGAAGATCAAAAGTTGTAGTGCCTTCTGAGCAAAGTCCTCTTTCCCAGAGAAAATCATGCATGTATGTGTGAAAACTCTACTAATGAATTATTTAAGTTTAAAGATAGTATCCTGTGATTACTTCTAGGCTGCACTACTGCTAAGTGCTCCAAATGGTGGCTTCTCTGATCATTTCGGTTGGAATAAGCTCAAAAGAAACAAGTAATAGGTTCCTTGTAACCAGTCACATCAGTCTACCATTATGTAAATAAATCAGCTTCCAACACTTGCTCTTTCTCCCTTTTTCAGTATAAAGACAAAAATAAGACTAAATGGGGTGATTTTTTAAGTCAGGAAGTACAAGCCTAACATTTCTTATGATGCTTTTCCCAATGAGCAATAGTGATTCAGTCCCATTAATGGCATTACACACTTCTAGGACTGGATCCTTGTTGGCAAGACAGGCTCCAACACCACAAGGTCAAAAAAGAACTTCTGAATTACATTAGTGAGAAACCTCTTAAGGAGTTTCCATAGCCTCCACCTACTGAGAATCTATTTTCCTCTTTCATACGAATAGTAAAGCAAAAATGGCACAAATTTGACTTCAAAATGTTACTTCTAAGTATATATCTATTCATACGTAACATGCTGACTGTACATCACATGTACTTTGCACAAATAAATTTCTGCAGCATAAAAACATCCATCCCTATGTGTGCTTAAGACAGAAACTTCTAAAACTCAGGAAGTTTTAGACCTGGCATTTGCCACCTTTAAGTGATGTCCAGGTATGGTTCAGGAAAATATCAGCTGGCCCAAGCAAGCCATGCCAGTGCCCCTGCTGACCTTGACGCGGTCAAGCACGTGTCAGACCTCAGCCTAACACCCAAGCTGTCTTTGATTTGCTGCTATGGACACACTCTCCCTTAAGGGAAACCTCTGCTCTAGCCTGATGCAGGAGACACCTTTGGCAGATGCCTGGAAGGCCACAGAGATCACACCATCCTAGAGCACAGAGGGAGAGGGAAAATATCCCAGAGCAGCAAAGCACAGTAGAAGGTAACAGTCCATGACACCTGGAAATCCCTGCACAGAGGTTTTTCCCTGCTGTGGCGTTCCACCATCACCAGGCTTTAATAAAACAATCCTTCCTACAACCAAAGAGAGAAGAGAGATCTTTACCAATGTTCATACTAAAACACATGTCAACAATTAGCTTGAGCAGATAAAATAATTGGGAAAATGTGAGCTGCATTTTCTAAATCGATGCCCCTTTATTTGACAGAAATAGAAAAATGCATTAAAAAGATTTGAGACCTTTTGTTCCCAATTACATATTGTATTCAAAAAAGAAAGAAAAAGACGTGTATCTTCAGCCACACAAAAACATCTGAGAAATCAAGGGGTTTTTTCCTTACTTCACCCAGTTTAGCAGCCTGGAATCTGGTTTTTCCATTAGCTGAAAGTGAAGTGGTAGTGTTACAAGAAACATGAGACTACTCTCGTCTCAGTTTCCCAGTTTAATCTCAGACTATTTACAATGACCTTCTCTTTTCCTTTTTGTTTGCAACTACATAACAACACTCAACTAGGCTGGAGACAGAGAAGAAACTGCACTTCTGTGTTACTGCAGCACTACACTGTGATCCACAGTGCTAAAGGCAGCCACTGGCTTTAATTTGCCTATCCTTCAGCAGCCAAAGTCCACACTATTAATGAAGCAGGAAGCAGCTCCAGAAGGTTTATGTTTGCTTTTGGGGTGAGCACAGACTATGCCCTTCAACAGAACCCATGGCTCCTTAGAGCTTTTTTCACCCAGCAGAACCACCTACATGACACATTTTCTGCTACAAGAGAACTGTGTTTTCCAGATCCCAGCACAGACAGACAACTTCATGCAATCACAGACAGTGAGATGCTGTTGTGGAGACATGGGTGCAGTTTGCTGAGTATCAGCACTGCATTGTTTTTGTCTCTGAAGCCACAGCATACAGAACCTCTCAGAACAGGCTGGTGACTGGTTTTGGCCCAGCTACAGGAACCTGCCTTCCTAAATCCCTGGTAATTTCAGGTCATGACAGACTTGGAAGCTGAAATACTGTGAGGCACAGGATGGCAGACAGCAGGCACAAAATTGGAACTCAGAGGCTCTTTCAGCTATAAAAAGGCAGAAAAACCGCGCTCCAGAGAAGCATGAGACCAGAATCCAGACAAAGGTGCTCCCAAACACACCAAAACCCAAATAGAAAGATGCCGAACGCGAGCACTCCGCGTTTCTCCTCAGGGAGTTCCACACACACCCACCATCCCTCTCTCAGACACCAGCCAGCAGCGTGAAGCGTGTGATTCCACCGCGGGATGCAAATGCGGGCCAACCTGCGCCTCCCCGCCAGCCGGGACAGGCGGGCGCTCCGTTCCCTCAGCGCCCGCGGCGCTCCCGCAGGGTCAGCGCAAGATGGGTGACAGCGAGGACGCGGCAGGGCGGGCGGAGGGTGCCGCGGGCGGCCCCTGGGGCGCGGGGGTACCCGAGGCGGGCGCGGGGCGGTGTCACCGCCGCGGGGTGATGGCGCGGCCCCTCGAGGGGTCGAGCCCGGGGCTTCTCGCGGCCGTGAGGGGCTGCGGCCGGGGTNCGCGCCCCCAGCGCGCCCGCCCCGCACCCGGGGGCCGTGAGGGGAAAGGGCGGGGCGCGGGCACGGGCGGCGCTTGCGCCGTGCGGCCCCTCCCTCAGGGCGGGGCGTTCCGCACCTGAATCAGAAAATCGCGGGACACCGGCTCCGGGTAGGGAGGAAAAGAGCTTTGTGATGGTCTGGCGTAACCTGTGACCCAACAACACCGTGTCTTCTAGAACATGGCGGTGAACTGAGTTCAGTCTTCCCTTAAACACCTCCCAGCACGGTGACCCCATCACCTCCCTGGGCAGCTCCTCCCGATGTCTGATCACCTCTTCTGTGGAAAATTGTTCCCCATGTCCAACCTGAACCTCCCCTGGCGCAGCTTGTGGCTTTTTGCTCTCATCCTGTCCCTTGTTCCCGGGAGCAGACTCCGACCCTTCTGTCAGGGAGTTGTGGAGAGACAGAAGATCCGCCCTGAGCCTCCTCCAGGCCGAGCCCCCCCAGCTCCCTCAGCCGCTCCTCGTCACTTTTGTGCTCCAGACCCTTCCCCAGCTCCATTGCCCATCTGAGGGCAGGAGGGCGGCAACAGCCCTGTCCCAAGGCCTGCATCTGGCACTGGGGAAAAAAATCAATTGTTTTGTGGGGGTTTTTTTGGGCAGAGGAATAAACATGCATATTTAAAGCTCTGGCACCAAGCGTGCACACTGGAGGAAACAATGTGGGTGGCAGGGCTGTGGGTCTTCTAAACTTGTGCCTTACTGTCCAGATGTGTAATTGTAGCTTTTTATTTGAGTGAGAAGTAGATGTTTAGATGTGTGTCGTGGCATAAATGGGCTAGAGTTTTCTTCACTGTGTTCAGCACGAACTCAAAGCGTAGCCCATACTAGCCACCCTGGAGAAAATTAACTCTACCCCAGCCAAAACCAGCACATTGTAGGAAATAGCTTTGTCCTCTTAGGTTGCAAGAACTCATGTGCACACAACCTTTCAGAGTCTGAGCTCCCTTCAAACGCACTAAACTAAGCTCAGCTTTGTAGCCCATCACTGTACAGGATGTTTGACTTGTCACAAATAACCAGCAACTGAAGTTAAGAAACCCAAATTGCAGTGTGGGTGCTTTGGTGGGACGCATAGCAGAATTTGTATTTACAGGCATTGGCTGGGAAGTGCTGTGAACACAGTAATGAAGAAAATGTGCTGATTTGACACATCCCTGAAAAAGTTTCCCCTCTATTTAGGTTAAAGCTTCTCTCCCAACAGCAACTCAGCTGTTTTAGCAAAAGAAACATTTCAGTGTAAGATTGAGTTGCATGTTCTCCCTTGAGGTACATTCCTTCCTAGAATTCATAGGAATAGAATTCACAGGAATATGGAATTTGTAGGCTGCCAACTGGTAGGGCAGGTATGATTTACAGTCCCATCATTATCTTTGGTGAAGTTAAATTTCTAATGTTATAAATCAAGGTAAATGACATCTCTGTTACGTTATAATTCCCTTTAAAGCTGACAGGATGTATGCTGCCAGATATTGCAACATAGTTTGATTTACATGGTGGGAAAATTTTTCTGTTTATATGTGTCTTAAAAAGTCAATTTCATTGAGATGTCTTTCCCTGTCCATTTCTCTGTCACTCTGCCTGCTCCTACCTGGTGGGGATTCCCGTGGCAGGAGGCTGCACAGACATGATGTACTCACTTTTGACAGTGAAATGCTCCTTTATGCTTAAGTAATAATCCTGATGTTCATTTTCTTACGGTATGACCAATGTAATTCTGCTAGATTTTCTGATCCATGATACCTTCAACAAAATGTCCTGTGCTTCTACCTTTGGATTGATTTTTTTAGTTATCAGCTAAAAAAATGGCATTTCAATGGCACTACTTCTGTGTTAAGGATGTGAAGAATGACTGCATTTGTTTTGCACTATGTATTTCTCATGGTAGCCCACAAAGGGCTCAGCTTTCTGTTTTGCAGCAGGAAGCAGTTGCTCAGCTTAGTGAATTAATGAATGAGCTGCTAGCTGACAGTGCACATGCCTTGGATCTTGGTTCTGGAACTTAAAAGGTCGCTGAAGAAAATTAAATTAAATTGCAGTATTATGTGCTGTAACGTGTGTGAGAGTGGTTCAGCTGTCTGCTAGGAAAGCTTTCTCATTGTGCTTATGTTCTGCTTTAGATTGCCCCAGAGGATTACAGAATCTCCCTAACTGGAGGCTTCTAACAAAGAGCAGACAAATGTCTCTCCAGAGTCAGGCAGGGACAGGGACGGCTGATCCTGCCTCACACTGACAGCTGTACCCTGCAGGCCTCAGGGGAGCTGCTGCCCCAGGGCAGCCTGTCCAAGCCTCAGGGCTGTCTGGAAAATGGAAAGACACCTGCTCAGGTGGAGCAATTTGCACGGAACATCGGTGGTTATTATATTCGTGTTCTTTCTCATCCTGCTCCAGCCTCCCTCTCGTTCCAGGTGCCGCAGGTGTGTGCCGCTGCTTTGCTCAGGCCTGCACGCCAGGCTCCCCTCGAGCCCGGGGCAGCACCGCTCACCCGGGGCCTTCAGTCGGGGAAAAGCACCCAGGAGGAGTGGCTGGGACACTGCAGGCTGGCACTCAGCAGAGAGCTGGACAAGGTAGGAGCTGGTTGTGAGTGCAGAGTACCTGGTGCAGGACCTGATTCTTTCCAGGCTCATCCAGGGGCTGCTCTTCCATGGGGTTGCACTTCAAGGGTTCACTTTTTGGGAGAGGGAGAACCATTTGGCAGAAGAATTCCACATTAAGACTATTGGAAAACTATTTTATATTATAGAGCCACACCACTGGTTGGAAGTGTTAGTAATAATCATTGAGTTTCCCCTTCTTTACCTATACTTCAGGGGTAAGCATAATACTCAGTGTAGTTTTAAACGCTGCAGTCAGTTACATTTTATCCACTTCCAACGTTGCAATGGAGCCCTGTAATCTTTGTGATCCACACTTAATGAAATGGGCTAGAGAGCTTTCAAGCAGGTATCTTTTTATTATAGAAAGGTTTATATATTATATTAAATTTCGACTATAATCAAACATAAATGTACTTTAATTACATTAATAATTTAAACAATATTTAAATAAAGCACCAAGTTAACTTGATTTAAATAACTGATTCAGTTTCCACACTGATTCCTACAAAATCCCACTAATTTCATGCAGTGTTTGAAGAACTGGAGGCCAGAACTGATTTCTTAGCAAATACTAACTACAGTTCAAGTGCTCTGCACACAAATGTTAAGTTGACAGTCTGAGATGGGCTGGGTTTTGAAGCAGAACTCCTACAAAAGGATTCATACAGATCTGAACATGGACTGGGTTGCTTAGCTATTACTCTACCTTCCATGTAAACTATTTCCACACATTCAAATTGTTTTAGTTTAGTTCTCTGTACTAACCTCTAG
Source organism: Chaetops frenatus (assembly GCA_013400775.1). Classification (NCBI taxonomy): domain Eukaryota; kingdom Metazoa; phylum Chordata; class Aves; order Passeriformes; family Picathartidae; genus Chaetops; species Chaetops frenatus. The sequence goes on along the minus strand of VZTR01008413.1, from coordinate 253,365 downwards.
ATTTTAGGTGATACAGTTTTTACCTTGAAAAACAAGACACAGCTTTTCTTTTGAAACAGCAGTGTTAAATTCCATACCCCCAGCAAACTCAGCTGAATGCTTTCACACTTTCAGTGTAATGTAGGCCCACTTTTATCCAAATAAGACCAAAAGAACCTGACAACATAGATACAGGAGATTTTATTTAACATTGTGTACAAAGAAAGGCTACAAATGCCTTAAGACATTTTTCCCCCAAATACAGTTTTTGGATCCCTTTTTCATACCACTTTTCTCAGAAAGTTAAAAAAAAAAATATTCAGAATGACAGTTTTTCCCCTTCCCCTTCTCTTTGGGCCTAAACTGAGAGATGTTTAGCAGTATGGTTTCAACACCTTTCAGTATTAAACTATTAGGATTAGGTTTTCTTTCCCCAAAACAGAGCACTATGAGATACTGAAGCACTAGCAACAGCAGGATAAAATGTCAAAAACTGACTCCCTAACATGGTAGTGTTTAAAATAATGCCAACAGTACTAGCTCTGATGAAACCCAAAATTATCCAAACAATAACAAGTTGTTTGTCTTCTACATCTGATAATTTAGGACTAATTATATAATTTAATTGTATTTATATTTAAATAAATAGTCTTAACTCCTTTCTTTGGAGTTCTTCATGGATTATAAACACTTATAATACTAGAGAGAAGAACAAACTACACAACTTACATAGGCAAGAGAAGGCTGAGTTTGTTTTGTTTTTTTTTGCTGGACAGACACAGAAAGGACAACATTTCAGTGTCCTGCTGTGAGATCATTTTTAAATTCACCATTTCATTGTGATGCTTTGCAGTTATCCCAACACAGTAATTCCTGACCCTCTTTTTGCTACCTTGGTAATCACTTCTTAGTACTCCTGAAAGATTGGTCCCTGCATAGTTAAGTTTTATCCAGGATTCTGCAAGTTTTGTATGTGACTGTGAAACCCAAGACAAGATTTCTTTTAACCTGTGAGAAGCAGTAAAGAAGACAGGGAGTAGAAAAGGCTCTTATGGAGAAATGACCTTTTGCTATGGCAGCTTTTGCACTGCCATCTACTAGATAAGAAAGAGATTGGTTTTCAGCTATTTGTATAATCCCAAATTAGCACAGTCCCTGTTTCTCCCAAAATAGGACTAAAGTAGAGGAATTTTGAGCTACTCCAGATCAGCATTTGCTTACTTGGGTGCAGTACGAAGGAACTCACAACTGCCTTCTGAGCTTCACCAAACTGCCCTAGGGGAGATGGGAGCACCCAAGCAGCGGCAGCAGCAGCAAGGCCTCTGCTCACTGGTGGGCTGGGCCCACTGTGACCCTTGCTTGAGGTCGTCTCCAGGAAGCTGCTGGAGTCTCCTTCCAGGCAGGAAAATGTTTTGTGCACAAGCCTGCCCTTTTATATGTCCACAGGGATATAAAATGCCGTGGGGTATAAATCATTCTGCAGATTAGAGAAACAGCTCATCTGTAGAATGTCTCAGATTCTCAGAACATCCTACCACAGGGGAAAAGACCACAGCAGTTGCACAAGCAAAAGCTCTAGTGCAAAATACAATTTTCTCTACTCTGGTGAACCATTTTTGACAAGAAGATTTGAACATGATTGTGATTAAGACAAAGCAGTAGAGCAAATACTTCTGCTAGGCTTGGGCACTCTGTAATCATATTAATTCCCAAATATCCTTGAAAAGCTGTAAATAATAGAATTTTACTTAGCTCACAACACAGCCCTGTGTGAGCCCAGAACTTTAGCAGTACCTGGTCCACTCTGCACAAGAAGACTGGAAATATTTTAATTATCTCTAGGGCTCTGCTCTGTAGCTCTGCTACAAACTGAACCTCTCAGTGTGGTAGCTGCTACAGTGCAGAATGATGTGAAGTGGTTCTGTTGGAAAAGGAGGGGTCTGTCTTACTGTGAGGTGAAACTTGGCAGCTGAAAAAAAAAATATGTAAAAACCACTGCATGTTTTGCAGTGGTCTCCAGCAAGGTCACAGTAAGATGATAACACAAAGAGAATCAACAATGGAGACAAACTAGGTAATTAAATAATTTTCTAATTCTTGACAAGAGCATTTATGAATTTGCTTGACCTGAGAGGCATGAATCTAATGATATGGCCACAGAAGGAGGAGAATCAAGACAACACATATACTCAGGTTTGCTTTGGTCCTACTGCCCCAACCATTTTGTCATTACAGCTGTTGTGGCATTTTATCCTTGCAGCCCAAAACCAGACTTCTAGCTTAAACAGTAGTCCAACTTTGTGGTTCTAGGAGCTTTTTACTTCCTTGTGGTGGTGGTTCACCTATGTTAACATACAGGTACCATGGCTGCTGCCTCAGGGGAAGAGAGCAAGTGATAAGCTTTGCTTTCTTAGCACTGAACCATGAATGTTCAGTAGCAAGAAAGAGGGGTTGCAGCACATCAGAGCTGTGAGGCTGCTGTAGCTAAATTCCTGGCATTCTCATATTCATGTTTATTTACTGGCAAGAGAGCCTTTGCTCAGTTATCTAGGGCATGAGCCACCTTCTGTAACTCAAAATGAGAACTTCATTCTAATCCCAAGCAATGTGACCTTGAGCAATTCCTAATTTTGCTTTCCTTTTCCATTTGTGTTTGGCTTATTCCCTAAAGATTGTTAAGGAACAGTCTATTAACTATAAGTGCTTCCTTTATAGCTTCTGTTGATTTTAAGGGCAACCCATGAATTTAATTCTATTCAATTAGAAAGTTCGTAGAACACACATGAACATTTATTTCATCTTAGTTCAGAATGAAGAATTGCTAACACTAGTCCAAGGCTCCAGTATCTCAGCTGCACAGGCCCTGTGTTAAAGGAAGGGAATGGTACCATGTTTATTTTTCACTAGTAGTGGTGGGACAGGTTATCAAAGTCTACAAAGAAAAACATCTCTGGAGTAGAAATTTATGAGGGCATAAACAAGTGACTGCCTACAAAATTTTGATTAATTTGATTGTACCTAGGAATTCCCTTTCAGATTTTTCTTCTTCAAGGAACAGAAGCAAATCCCTGCCAAGTTCCTGCATAAATGTATTGGTCTTCTGTTACTACAAGTCCCTGCCATCTTGAATTAAAGTAAAAAGAGAAAGGGGAATTTTTTTCTTAAAACATTTCTCGTTTTATACTAGAATTTCCATAAGAAGAATGCCACATCTGATTAAGATATCCCACTAGGTAACCAAGCACTAAAACAGAAGGATTACCTAGTGAAGAATCAGAGAAGGTTGGGTTTTTGCCATCAGACTTTAAACATTCTTAAAACCACATTGGTCAGTTTTAATTTTATACACACTTGAAAGAATGGCACATTACGGTAAATGAACACATTGTGATGCCTTCCAGTGTTACACAGGTGACAAACTAATCTGGAGATCCACATCTGCCTTAAGGAACAGTCCATTTGTTTAAATAAACTCACAGAAAATTAACAGAAACAACCGTAAAACAGTTTTAAACAGGTAAAACTAATAAACTGTAAAAATCCTGCACCTCTCATAAATATCCTCTGTGGCTCCACCACCTCATGGCCAACACCGTGGGCCGTTTGGCTCCGTGCTGTGCCGGACGATTCCGCATGTGCGCAGTGCCGGCCAGAGCCGAGGTGGGCAGTGGGCACCGGCAAGGACAGGCACCACACTGCTGGATTTTGCCCTTCGCTGATACACTGAAAAATAGCAGCATTAAAATACAGCCTGAAATAGCTTAGCTACTACCTCAACTTGTTAAAAATGTGCAAGAATAAAGAACACCAGCAGCATTTGAATGGATGTATTTCAATTTGGTTTCCGACGCTTCCCTCCCATACAAAGCACACACAAACACAAAGCTGACTCTGAGCTAGTAACTGTTATTTCTTTTTCATCTTTGAAAATTTTTCCCTTCATTTGCTTATCTTTTTAAAATTTTACTTAAAAACCTATTCAGTGTTAAGAAAACCCATCAGAATTTTAAGGTAGTTTCTAAATGCCAGAAAACTGATGCTTATTCCCCTCCTTAAACTGGAGAGACACACAGACTATCCTAATCACCTGAATTTCCTTAGCTGAAAATATAAACACTTCAGATTCCTGTTCCTGAAAGTGTCATTTGTAGGAAAGTCTCTCCAATACATTAGAAACTGAAGAAGCAAAATCTCCCAGTGCACACATAAAGGGTAACTTTTCACTTAGTTTGCTCTTGTGTTGTTTATATTGTACCTTTTAACATAGAAAATTAAAGAGTTCCGTTTTCTGACACAACTCACAAGGGAATGTATAAGAGGAGAAATCAGAAGGCCTTCTCTAAAGCCAAGTTTTGCATTTCCCTTTTTGTTTAAGTATGATAAGGCTTATTTAAAAAAATAAAGTAAAAAAAAAAACCCAAAACACAAAAAAAACCCCCCCAAAAACCCCAACAAACATCCCTGGGGGGAAAAAAAACCATAAAAACCTTTTGGAAATACTTATTTTCTGAAAACATAAGACTATTGGAAAAAACTTAATTGCAAAGTTAAAGAAAATTCAAGAAATCAATTCTCATATTTCAAATCAGTCCATGATTTCATCATCAGCAATATGATCCACTATCTTTTCCAGCCCAAAATTACCAGCTTTGGGGAAAACATATTCATACTTAACAGAAATAATTAACGGGTTAAGTTAAATTAACTTTTTTTTCCCTGATCCACATGCCTGCATGTTAGATAACATTACATTAGAACTGAGCATAGTAATGAGAGACTGACAGCAACAACCTGTCACAGTAACCAAAGCAAAAGCAATTTTCTCATGGTTACATACTATAGATCAGTAATTTAATATTAAAATTACCTTCCTATATAAATAAAAAATAAAAAGCTGGGCAAAAGTAAATTGGCACAGTCATTATGGTATTGCTTTCCAGTTTCAACACTGCAAGGAGCAGCCAGAGATTCCAAACACCAAAGGAAAAGGCTATCACCCAGCACCAGATGTAGCTTGGTTTTTTTCCCTTTAACAAGAAGTCATCAGCAGTGCTCCTGCCTCAGGTCCATCCCCCCGGAGTGGGAGCAGGCAGGAGTGCAAGGATTGCTGTAGAGCTGCCAGGGAAAAGGGAGAACAAATACAAAGAAACAAACCCAGAGAATGCTTTACTGCTCTGCACAACATGGCTCAAGTCAATGGTTTTTCAGGATTGTGACTAATTTTTACCTTCAGACAGGAAAAAACATGAAATTAAAAATTTAAAAAATCAAAATCTTAAGCCTTCAAGTTTCCTTGCCTTCTTCCCTCCCTCCCCCAAAAAGCACCTCCTACTACAGACATTTTTTTCTTTTTTGTGGGTTTAGAAGTTGGAATGTTGTGGAAATACATACAAGAGAGAAGGAATTTCTACTTGTACATTACATTACAAAGAGGTTTGCTCCCAGACCTAAGGAGGGAGGGATACTAAGCAATATTAAATTCCTATAAGAATCCTTACAAAGCATGCAAAATATTGATATACTCACAAAATTGAAATTTATATTTGTTCCTTTCTGATTTTGCAACTTCACAGTACAATAATTTCTAATATTCTGCAGCAGTCAGAATTACAGTGACTACAAAATCATTTCCCTTTAATTTTTTTCTATTTGCTTGAAACACTCCTTTGCTATTTTTTTTTAAATTGAGAGTTTGCAGATCAGCCATCAGAAAATGTGCAATTCAGCACAAGAGGAGTTGCTTTCTGCATTGTATTTCCCTGCAAATGATGTTGACAACCTGACCCTACCAATCTTTCAAACTCTGTCCCTCCCTCCCCTTTTTGTGCCGATTCCTTCCCTTGTCTTCCAGCTGTACTTTTCTTCTCACCAGAATGATGATGGACAGATGCCACTAAATGGATGCTGCATGGCTGGGTAGGAGTAGTGGGGGCTGGAATAGTTCAGGAAAATGGCATCACTCCCACCCCCAGGATGTTTGGCACAACTGCTTCAGAGCCAGAACACTGGCTCTGGATACCAGCAATTCTGCAGTTTCAATTCTCTGGACAAATACTGCTGCCCTTTCCACCCCTGTAGCTTCAACTGATTTAGGGAGGGAAATATAAAATTGGTGTTTGGCCAGACTTTTTGTACTGCTGGATGGAGTTCCACAGAAATTTCTCCACTGCTCTTATTTAAAACAGAGTTGGAATTTCTGGAGAATCCACAATGCATGCTACTTGCTAGATTGTCCATAAAGTACATTCTGGCATTTTTTCAGTGTGTTTGTATCTATCAGGAAAAGACTCTTGTAGAAACAATGTACAAAGCCTCCAAAAATTCAAGTATCAAAAAACCCAAATATTCTGATAAAAGTCTGGAGTAAGCAGCCAGCCAAACTGAGAGCCATTGATATATTTTTTTACTCCACAAATTCTTCAATTATTTTTGCAGAGATAACGTATTTTCTTTTGAGTGTGGGGAATTAATAGTCTTCCCAACTAATTTTCATTAAGTTTGGTGGGGTCTAAGGAACTTAGCAATCCTTCCTGGATAATATTGCTCCTGCTTTCATAAGAAAACAACAGAAAAACTGACTGGTTTTTCCCCTGCCTCTCTTTAATTTGCTGTATTTATTTATTTATTTTATTTTGTTGAGTCTGTCTCAACCCAACAAAACCCATCAGAAGTGCAACATAGGCAAAAGCAGGGCATCTCCTTCCTTGGGGTGTACAAACATTTGTATGGGAAGGGTGGGTGAGCCAAAAAACCATACAAACAAAAAAAAACCCCAGCCCCCAACCAGACAACAGTTCTAGCTGTACATAAAACCCTTTGATTTCTTTAGAACCATATTCAAATCAAGACTTGAATTTCTGTGGAGAGAATTTTAGATCCCACATCCTTCTCTTCTCCTTCCTCTTGCAAAGCAATGCTATTTTTGTGGCCTAAAACAGTACTTGAAAAACAGCAGTTTTAAAGACACAGTTGTGATATATCCTTTAACACCCCCTCTCCCAAAAAGGGGTGTCCTATCAAGTGGTCCAGTAGAAATCTTGAAGTTCCTTTATGATAAATTAAATCCATAAAATGAGGAATACCTTCTGTCACATTCCCAACAAGAATAATTGCCACACTCTGTGGTGCATTTGTCCAAGTGTCTATTGCTCCTTCTAGTGGAGATTCCACACAGCTCCATCTCCAGTTAGTTCTGGTTCTACCAGCACAAGGAGGTTTTCTCCATTTTCTCCAGCTTGTCTCTGGTTAACAAACAGCAGAAGCACTGAGGGCCAGAATTCCCCAGCACAGGAACAGGCCAGTCTGAGGAAACACCAGTCATCTTTTTCCCAGGGGTGACAGAGTTATGCCAAAAGCAGTTTGTGTCCTGTTGGTACCACAGGCACCTACACCTCTGTGGAAAAGAGAATGCTTTGCCTCTTGCTGTCTGGGGTAGGGATAGTCTCTAGCTGCAGGAAGTACAGAAGAACTTGAACCTGGAAAGAGAAACAACAGAGTAATACTAAAGCCCTGTAAAAACTCATCCTGACTATGTGACAGCTGGTGATACAGCTCTCTCTGCGATATCTAGCAGCTGTGTATTTAATACACTGTATAACAGCAGTAGAAATAGTAAAATTTGTAGTGCTTCAGTGACACTCTCTTTAGATTCCAGGTAGAACAACAGTGCTAGTGTTCCAGCACTGGAAAAAATAAATCTAGAATCTGCCATTACTCAACAGAGAACATACGAACCAGTCTGATCCAGTGACACAGGCTCTGTGCTCCAACCCTCTGCATCACCTTCAAAGGCAGCAGTGGCCTTTTGCTGTGCATCAGTGAAGGTGGTTTAAGTGCTGAGTAGCATTGTGGAAACACTGCTGATTCTTTTATCCCAGGCCAGCAGCATGGTGCTGGGACACAGCTCCCCAAAAACTTCCCATGCACGAACACACCCAGGATGCACACACACAGACATTCCTTCATGAAAAGCTGTATTTGTACAGATGCAAACTGACCTGCCTGAAGGAACACTGCTCTACAGACAGTCTGAAATGTCTGTGTGAGGGCAAAAAAACCATGAAAAGACAGCAGGATGGCTGAGCCAGGCCTGCAACAGGACTGCTTTCCCAGAAAATGTTGAAGATGCAATGGCACATTCAGGATTTTACCTGGGACATGACTTCTAGTGACCAGCTGTCAGTCATTGTGATGGGCTGGGTTGGGTTAGCAGGGATTTTACTGTCCTTCTCTGAAGGTCTGAGCAGTGTTGGTCCAAAGACAGTGGCAAGATTATGCAGGGACATCTTGTTCACACTTTCCCTCTCAGCAACCCTGGGAGAAGAAATACACAATGCAGACCTTTATAAATATCTGAGTTCTATAAATGAGAAACTGAGGCACAAAGTTTAAAAAATTTGCCCAAGGGCAAAAAAGTCTGCAGCAGAAACACAAGTAAAGCCCAGATTTCCTGGATTTTAATCCAGAACCTCAATCACAAGATGATCTGTCATGTCTCCCGGGACAGTTTCTGGTATGTACAACATACTTATGCAAATCAACACACTGGGCAAACATTAAGCCAGTTTATTGCATTGATATCATATGCATGGAAATACTTTTTCACAGTTACAACCATATTACAAAAACATAGGCAAAATCAGAAAGACTTGACTACAAAAGGGACTGACAACTGCAGTTAGGCAATGTGCTGGAATTTTAAAAATAGATCATACTGGATTTCAGACACCTTCTGAGACAGGGCTCTCTAGACCTTAAATGTGGCCAAAGTTTCATAGTTTATACAAAAACCTTTCCTGGTCTTTGTATCCAGATGCAGGTGCAGTCTCAGTGACATTGCAGCAGGAATTTGCATTTGCAATAGATAAGCCCTGACCCTTTTGTTACTCCTTTCCTCCAGTTCTAATCCTTTTTCAGTATGAGTGGGAATGGAATTCAGGATTTACTGCCTCACTAAGTGAGTATGAGACAATAGTTATCTGATGAGCATTCACAGCATGTCAGCAAATACTTCTTCATTTCTGCAATTCAGCAGGTATTTAAAGAAAAGGCTCCACTTTTCAAAATAGGGACACTTAAGCCATTAAATGCATTGCTCAAGGAACCACATATTACCTTTTTAAATGGTCCAGAAGGAAAAGGAATGTCACAAGGTTGGGTTCTGGAAGTGATAGCAACAGGTTCAACATACAGCTCTCCTTTGCAACAGGATCTGAAAGTGCTACAAGACAGAAAACAAGACATCACCACAGGCAGTGAGTGCAAATCTGACTGACTGAGCCATCTCCCAGAACAGCCAATGGGGATGGTCCCAAAAGGACTGTGATTACATCATCATAGGCTGGAAGGTCAGAGCAGCACATCAATACCCCACAGCATCTCATTCCTTTATTGCACAAATGCATTAAGAATCCTTTTTTCTCAAGCAGTTCAAGTGCTTTGAGGCTTTCAATCATTGATGTTTTTCTCTGCATCAAGATAAGATGAGGTACATATCCCCCTCTCCTCCAAAGGGGGCTTCCCTGAAGCCAGCCTGGGCTGTGCACAGCCCCAGCAGGCAGGCTGGCATTCTGTCCTGAACCTATCCTTCAGAGACCTGCAGAGCAGCGTGGCAAGTGCCCACATTCCACCACAAGGGAAGGCGATGGCATTCTGAGCCCCATTCCACTCCCCTCACAGCTCGTTCCAGGCTTCTGTCCAACGCTATAAATACAGGTTTTATGATGCTTTCAGAGCAGCCTCCTATGAAGTCTCCATTATCAAGGGTTCCTTGAGCTGCACCTACCGATGCCTTCAGCAAAGTTGGGGTACAGCTCATCTGTGAAGAGGGGTTCGGGCAGCTCCCGGAAGTACAGTTTGAGGGTGCCTGCAATGGCATTAACGTCCATCTCACTCATCATCACTGACACATCCTTGTTATCTGAAAGAGGGGAGAGTAGAGGCAGGATAAAGGAACTGCTGGCCTTGCATTCCTTCTTCTCCTTGCTTTGGGTCTGTTTATCTTTTGTCTCTGCCCAAATAGCTGGAGTTTTCCTGTTTACATTTCTCTGGATTAAATGAGCAACCTTCCAGCTGAGAAGCACTGCAGAAATGGCTGCAAACACTTCATTGCTTTACATCAAGCCAGGGAACCTCACCCTCCCTAACTGTAGGGCTAGCTGTGCTGTGCCAGCGATCCCAGCCTGATCTGAACAAGCCTCACTTGACTGTATTTATATGCATTTCAACTTTTACTACTGACAGCAATTGTTATTCCAATTCCCTGTCTCTAACAGCTTAGAATAAGAGATTCTGAGATTCTCTAACTCCCCACTGAGTATAGCTAAAGTACACAGGCAATTCAGGGTTTATATTTCCGTTTTGTTACTATTAAGAACAACAAAACCACCCCCTCTCCCTAAACTAAACACCAACCAGCACTGGTTTCATAAAACAGTGTAAACCAGCATTTAACAGAAATGAAAAAAAGTTGCTTTTCAAACTGTGAAAGACCCTTACTTGCACTAGCGGCAATTCATCAGTGGTTTTTGATAGCTTAGGGTGATTGAAAAGAAAACACAAGAAAAAAATTTCACTAAAAAACTGAAGGAAAAGTGCAGGGAGGGTGAATCTGGGTGTCTGGCACAGGCCTTGTGACTGTTGGAGTGTGGCTTGAACAGTTCTTGGACCATGATGTGGAAGTAGGGCAGAATTTCACTTTCTGTACCTCAGCAATTTGGAAGCATTTCACTTGCCTGATCTCAGGTGCCTTTTGGGACACACAGACTACTCTTTTAAATGTAGGGGGCCTTTTTCTGCTCAAGATCGAAGAGAACTTTGCAAAGGTTGCTCAAAGTGAACTAATTTTTTAAGCCTGTGCATATCAGTCCAGATGGAGTTAGGGAGAGAAGCCCTGACCATGAAATCACAGTTTCATAAATACCCTTCCTAGTTTGAAGGAACACTGGCTTTCACAAAACATTCTTCATTTAAGGACTTGTATTAATTTGGACTCCTCACAACAGAGAGGAAATTATGACTTTGTGATTGCTGATGTTTCCTCCGAGAAAGGTGACTGCCATTTACAAAGATTTGGCAAGGGAGGTAAAGCCATGATTTCATGTCTGCTGGGAAGAATAAAAAAAGCACGATTTGGTACAAGGATCCATCCTGTTGTACGTCTTGGGTTATATCAGTAGCTGAAGAATATTAATAAAATATGCAGCCAGGGTTAAAATTATTTTCCTAGAGTGACAATCTCTACTTCTTAATGCTTCTTGGGCAATATAAGATTAAAAATAGCGCAGCCATCTGACAGGGAGCTCAGGCAGGTCCTTGGAGAGCAAAGGGAAAAATCAGACACAAATACTTACTGACATCAAAGGCAGCTTTCAAAGCCTGGATGTCGGTTGCAACCCCAGAGACGCGGTAGATCCCCACCTCCTCCATGCCGCGCCGCTCGATCTCCTCCACGCACTGCCGCACGATGTACGGCACCTTCGACCTCTCTCTCCTGAAAAAAGCCAAACACAAGAGCTCCGTTCAGCCCAGGCCCTCCCTGCCTGTTCCTCAGCTGGCCAGGACAGCTGCAAGCACCCCAACATTTCCCTGTGCAAACCTCTTCTGGAAAATGGGGTGGTAGGAATTCTGAGCAGGCAGTCAGGACTGAGCTGAAAAACTCCTTTTAAAACTGGAGAGAGTTTTCTGACTGTCTCAGCCTGGCTTTGGCTGCTCTGCAACCTTCCTGAGCACTTAAGCTCCTGGCCATGTCCCCAGTGCCCCTAAAGCCTCTGACTCTGCCCAGATAATCAGAGGATTCCCAAACAGTCCTGGGATACATAGCAACTCTGTTGCTTTCAAACTCATGCAATTCCATGGGGAGGACAAGACCACATTTCCCAAACCATACAGCAGAACAAACAGGTTTCTGCTGGCAAATGATTCATGACAAAAGATCAGGGGTTAAAATAATACAATGGGATCCAAAGGCCTTGAACATTTTTGATTATGGAAAGGAAACGTCACTGTTCAGTGGCTCTGGAAATTTGTGACCATGTCAGCTAACTACAGAGAAGGCAAGGGCAAGCAGGATTTCCGGAATTCAGAGGAGCAATACGCTGTCAGTAAACAGCCTTTGAGCACATTGGTTTCTATCTCTGCGGAAAACGAAGCTCAGAGACTGTAAGGCATCTCCTGTCTGCAGCCACATCTACGCTCCTACACTAGTGGAGCAGCCTGGACTGCCAAATCCCTCAGGGGACACAGGCAGGTGCACCCCACTGGCCACTTGTCTTCCTGAAACACAAGGGGGAGAAATGAGACCCATCAGCTCACTTGGTGACAATAGCAATCTTGACCCCGAACACGCCCGTCTGCTTGCGGGAAGGCATCCTTTTCAGGCTGAACTCCCGACTGGTGAACTTCACTGAAAGCTTCACTTCCACCTAAAGCAAAGAGAACAGCTGTTACTTTTTAACAATTTTCTTCTCTCTTTTTTTTTTTTTTTTTCCATGCTACAATGAGAAGCAAAGAAATAAAGCCCACGGGAGGTACAGAAGCAGAGCTAATTTCTGCTTGCCACACTTACCCCATTCATTGAGATGACTGTGCGCTGCCAATCTTTGTCCTGCAGCGCCTGCGGGTCCAGCTGGAAAACAGAAGTTACCCATGAGCTAGAAAGAGATTTCAGAGAAACCAGCTAGCCTGGAAGGCTTCTGCAAATGAGCATAATCACTTTTACCTTGTTATTTCCCTCCCATAGGAAAACCCACACTCCAAGGTTTCCCTGGTTTCAGGGAAACCAGGTTCCGGATATTGTGCAGTTCTCTAAACAGGGCTTATGAGGGGTTAATGAGGGTTCATACACATGGAAAATCCAGAAACATGTGAGCAGTGTCTGCTCAACAATAAAGGCAACCTCAGGGAGGACAATCAATGTCTGAATTGGCTTAGAAATCACGGGAAGTTGTCCTCCTTCAACCAGCCTATTCCTTTTCATTTCTATTTGAGCATAGAGGCAGGAAGAACACCACTGCAACAACTGGAACAAGTTCCAATCTCTCATTTTCAGCTTTGCTTGATCTCCTGAGTGGAGAGAGGCTGGGGAGCAGCTCATTCAAGTGCTACAGCATCACCCAGCAAATCCATTACTGCCTTGAGAGAGCCCAAACACATCCGAACGCCTGAGGAGTGGCACTCAGCTCCAGGGAGACTGGCAAGGGAGAGGAGGAGCTGTCTGCTTGGGGGCCATGATCAGCCATTGGAACCAGGCAAAGCAAGAATTCAGTGCCTCCTGAGACAGCTTTGTAACACTTGGCTTTTGAACACAGAGGCACAGTAAGACCAGGAGGAGGCAACTGCAGCCGACTCTGTTTTGAGTTTGCTGCTGTCAGCAAACAGTCATAACCAGAGCTGCTTTGCAGCACAGCTCCCCCCTCTCACAGAGCCCCGTGCAGGGCCAGAGAGCTCTGGCAGGGGAGGGAAATGCTGGAACAATGGCAGCTGCAGGAAATTCTGGGAGAGCTTAGACACGGTCATAGTCACGCTCAGATCATCAACAGAACAGCCCAGTGCTGCTGACAGCTACAGAGACAAGCCCCCCAATGCCCTTCCCCACTCCCCAAAGAAAGGCAAGCAGCAGAGAGTAAAGTTCCTCCCTGCTTTCTCCAACTGCAGAGACCCCAAGAAACAGCAGAATGAGTGAGGCCAACCTTATCCCTGCGCGCTCTGTTACAGACGTGAGCCCACAGCGGGATGCTGCCAGCACACACACGCTTCCCTGTCGAACCGGACCAGCTCCTGTGCCTGCAACTCCGGCAGAAGTTCCTGAACAGCCCTTGTAAGGAATAGTCAGTAACCTGCAGCTCCCACATTTTGGGACTGTGCAAAGGTCCAGGAGGCCGATGGGCAGCCGTGTTTGGCTTCAGTGCCTTAGCGACCCTGAACACAGGACTGCTCACCAAGGGGGTTTGCTTTTAACTCCAGCAGAACAGATCCGCCCCCGCCTGTGGGGCTGGCCAAGGGCCCTATGAGCTGGCCAGTTTCTAGGCTGTTCTACTCTGAACTTCCGTGCTGGAAGTTTGATTTCTTTCAACAACTGAATTCTTTCCCAGAATCAAGAGGAAACCATTTCTGAAGTGTCTGGTTTCCTATGAGGAGCAAACCATTCTAAGTATTCCTGAAAGTTTGATCTCCAGCTCTGAAGAGTCATCTGGTTAAGATGCCAAAATGGCCTTGCTGATGGACACAGTCACAGCCAATCCTCTTGCTGGGAACCAGTTTTCCATATGCTTTTAGAATGGAGTCACTGAGTGTATTATTTATAGCAGGGAGAGACAACTTAAGACTAAAGGGGAAAGAGGGATTGGGTATTTGCCAAAAACTTTAAAGGAAGAGCCCAGCAGAATCCAGTTAGGGTTTATTTAAGCTAACAGGTATTACTGGGTATGTCTCAGTAACAACCAGGAATTCCCACCACTGCACAAAACAAAAACAAGTAAATAGCTGTTAAAAAATACGAGCCAAACACCATCCTGCTCTGTCTCATGAGTGACTTTCACACTGCTGCAAAGGGCAAGCAGAAGCAGAGTGCCGGAGCTGAGAACTTGCAAAGACTTTTCCTTGCTGGAGCTGAGAGCTCACAGAGACTTTTCCTTGCTGGGTAACTGCTGGGGCTGAGTCAGGGCTGTGAGTAAACCTCCATGTACCTGCTGCTGCCTCTTGCTCCCTTGTTTCTGAACTCTCCTGCAGAGCTGGCAAGATCCTTGCACTCCCTCCTACTGTTTGACTCCTGCTGGACAGTGCCTTGTACTGAATGGGGACAGCCAGGGAGAACAGGCACCAGGGCTGGCTGACCCAGCCAACCTTGCATTAATCACTGGCAGTAACAACAGCAATTAAAGGAAAAAAAAACCCCAAACTCCTCCTAAGTGCTTTTTAAATAACAAAGCAAAATGATGGAAGCTATTCAAAGAGCAAAACTTGAATAAACTCTCAGCAACACTGAGTGAGACAGGAAGATCAGGTCTAACAGTCTGGTAAGTCACAGCAGGACATAACAAAGTCAACAGGAAACCAAGAACTGTCACTGAGACTTCAATCAAGCTTCAGTCCTGGTCCCAACTGATGACTGACCTTCTGAGGCCAGCAAGAGCAACAGAGGGAAAGGGCAGCTGGAGCAGGCAGGGAGAGAGGAGGACTGAGGACAATGAGCTAGCAAGAGTGCTGCTCCAGCACAGAGGACAAATGGGGCCATGCTTCTTCTGGCCTGATTTAGAGATCAGTGACCTGAAAGAAGGAACACCAAGCAGAAGAATGCAATCCATGGCCAGCATGGCAAAGGGAGGCAGCTCTGAGCAAGCTGTGCCAGCTCAAGCAGGGGAGGTACTGTGCAACTGCTGCCTCTGCATTTGACAGTGGAATTTACTGCTCCTCTACACAGTTCCTCTGAACAGTTGTTTGGTTTGAGTGACCTTCCCCATCTCCATTGAACCAGAGCCACTGTGGTGTTTCCATGCCCTGTGCAAATAGGGCAGCCCTGCTAAAACCCTCACAGACTGTATTGCATGGACTTGTTTGCAGAGTCCCCACCAAAAGCTCATGCTGAACAGGAAAATAGTAACCAACCACTCTGTCTGTTTGCTGCTCCCTCCAGTCCCCTTGTGGCCTTTGTATTAACAGTGGCAAGCTACAGCCCCCAATTCTAATCGAGCCAATATCTCTCTGTATTCTGCCCAAAACACAACAGAACAAAGCAGCTCAGCACCACAGGGGTTTCTGAGTGCAGGTGTCTGGCCCTTGTAGCAGCTCAGCACTGAATTCAGATGGGGCACCGCAGCCAGGAAAGACTGAGAGTGCACAGCAGAGTGGTAAGAACCTGGAAAAAGGCAAACTGGGGATTGCTGCTTTAGCAAATGCAAGCCAGGCACTAGGAAGGGTGTCTGCTCTGCCTGAGGAAAGCACCACAGAGAGCTTGATCATGATTTCTTTTCCCCCAGAGAGAAAAGTAAACATGCAAAAGGAGGGGAAAACAAAGAAGCCTCAGTGGAAATGAAAGCGCAAGGACTGAGGAACATTAAGGTTAGTGTGTTTTATATATTCATTCACATTAATTCTTCCCTTTATTAAATTCCCCAGGCAACTTTACACTCCATCAATTTTGAATTGTAACTGATGTGACATACATGTTGTCAGGGTCTCACTGCTGCTGGAAACTCCCAGTCCTGCCTTAACCCCATTCTTCTCACAGCTCCCCACTGACAGGTTAATCTTTCCCACCATCACCCTTTAGCCATGACCCATTGCCTTCTTCATTTCTCCCCTATTTTCATTGCTGGGGCAATGTTCTGCTTCAGCAAACTGTTTAAACAAGCTTGAGTGAGTAAAAGGTTTCCAAGTTGACACTTGGGAGGTACAGCATGGGACAATCTGGTTCACAGGCAAAACAACTTAATGCCTGAAATAGCCACGGGCACTGCTATGAGATATCCCAGATAATTAAGGTAAGAGTGACTGTTTTGCAAGGCAACAGAGGAATGGTGCTGCTCCACAGAATGAGTGACCTAAGGTCACATCCTCCCTGATTTTTCAGCACTGCTGTGAGGGAGAAAGGAATATTTAGCTTGAGCTGATCATGCACAAAAAGAAAACAACAAAACGTGATTTCCAGGAGGCAGCAGTGGGAGGAGCCAGATCACAGGGTGAGGTATCACTTCACTCACTCACTCAGTTCCCAAGGCACAGGCTGCTCCTCCTTAGGTACAGGCTCAACACCAAACAAAAGGCTGCTACACTCCAAACACGGGGATGTGTCTGCCACATGAAGTGCAAAATTCAAGGAGCCAAGGGGGCAGCCCAAGTGCCAAAGATGGACTCGAAGGTAACGACTGAAGGAAATGCCCAGGGTGCTCACAATGAGAGGCTTGTGCCCACAGCTAAACTAAGCCTCACATTTCCCCCCATCAGGTGATGTCCATTCCTTCCTCCTCCAGCTCCCCCAGTCACTTCAGTTTCACTGTGTACCCAGGAATAGTATTTCTCATGCCTGAGGCGTACCAGAAGCCCCCAGCCACGTGTCCCAGTCTGTTCAACACTGCACACCCAGCACTGCTGTGCCCAGGTCTGGTGAGGACTTCACTTCTACATTCACAGGAGGTTCTCCCACACTAAAACCTCATGGGTTTATGTTTCAGAGACAAAAAACTTGCAGAACTGTCAGGAAAAAAGCAGCTCTTGCATCTGACTATAAAGACAGGCAAATAAAATATTCCATAGGAAAAGAAAATAGGAGCAATGGGAGGTATTAAAATTGCTGCCCATTCCTGGAAACTTGTGACTACATGGACCAATTTCCAGCCTTCCTTCCTTCACTGCCATCATGCAACGGAGAGATTTAATAAACATTTTTACAGCCAAAACAGTCCCCGTCTCCTTGATTGTCTTCATCACTGAGGCTCAGAATTTGGTGAGTCAGAAATCCCAGTAGTGGGAAGTTGCATATTTACAATAATACATGGCTTAACAATACACTGCAATTCAGCCAACAGAGAAATTTCTCTGCTGTTATCAACAGGAGGATGCAGACACGACTCTTCATGTTCCCAAAGTTTTTAACTAAAGGAAATTTATGAAACAAAAATCCTCACCCAACTTCACAGACCTTGCCTTTAATAAGACAGACTTGGGCTGAATAATGACAGTGCAACAACAACAACAAATCAGAAAGCCCAGGATAAACTACAAACTTTCAGGTAAACAAAATTTGATATAAAAGTACCTGGGAGAACACAGCCAACCTTCAGCAGCCACAGGCTGTAATTTGATTTTGTTTTTACATTATTATGATATCTTAATAGAGAAATGCTGTTTACTTCAAAAATAGAACTAAACAAAAATCAAAACCTTTAATAATTTTTATCAATCCAAAATCTTACCGGACTGTCATATGACTTCTCTTCGGTTCAATAGTGTTTGAAATTTGTGATGGGACAGACATCACTGAGAATGAAGAAGTTATTCTGGCAGTTCATCAAGTTTCTTTATGAATTACAAAAGAGGATTTACAGAAAGGAAGAGAACTTTTGCATATGCCTTTTATAATACAACAGAATGCAACATTTGTACACTAATTAAAAATATTTTAATTGATTGTTATCTTTTTTTAACCTTCCCACTATTTAGGTTTCTCTAAAAGAATCGAGATGCAATTAATATTCAATTGGCACCACAGAGTAATTTTACTCACTAAAATATAAAATATATTTACAGAATATAAAATCGCTGTGCATAAAAATGCCCACTCCTGTGAGAAGGAAAAAAATTGCTAAAAATTTAAAAGATTTTATTTGGTTTTTTTAAATCATTCTATGTAAAATATCTGTAGAATTTAGTGGGTCAGTGATTTCAGGGTTCTCTGTTATAAGCACACAAATCTCCAGGGCATTTCAAGGCTGAAAACTTGCTCTTTTGTAGTTGCTCAGCTCTGTGGAAAATAGCCTTTGTTAGCAGAGGGGACATAGGGATTTCTGCTCAGCTGAGACACACACAGGAGACACCCTGTGCTGGCATTTATTGATCTGCACACGAGCTCCCTTCCACATCCCACTGTGCATTGAGACAAAAGCCCTCCCTGAAAACAGGAGAGAGGGAAGAAAGAAGCCTGATCAAAGTCATTTAGGCAGTGAACCTGCCAGAGCAAAGGTGGGATGTGATCCCACAGGCCACCCTCAGCTGCTTCTGCAATCCCACAAATGGCCTTGGCCTGCTTGACCAGTGCCAGGGAGATGGACAGCCACACCCAAATGGAGGGGAACTGGAGATCTTTAAACTTACCAGAAGGGAAAATGCATCTGGGCAGGGTTGTGGACAGACAGTGCAACAAACTGGAACAAGGTGGGGGACATATGTTCCCCATGTTTTCCTCCACACATGGCCTGGTTTCTCCTACATACAGCTTTAGTGCTCTACACACAGCAGCTCCCCAAGAACAGCAGTCCTTTACAATCATCACCTCCCCTGTTGTATTACAAATGTGCCACACAAAGTGTCCCAGGCCAGTTCTCAGCAGTGGAAGTGTTCCTCAGATGCTGCCTGTTGTCAGGGACACCACACTCTGGACATGGCACTCACTGGGACAGCCAGGCTGTCCCAGGGCCTGGCCAACACATCCATCAACTTCCAGCACGCACAGATGGCAGCCTTTCTGCACCTGACTTACAGAGCAGAGAGAAACTGTGCCAAGGGAAATACAGGCTGGATATTAGGAAGAAGTTTTTTACTGAAAGGGTGATAAAGTACTGGAATGGTCTGCCTGGGGAGGTGGTGGAGTCACCATCCCTGGATGTGTTCAAGAAAAGATTGGATGTGGCACTCAGTGACATGGTTAATTGAGGTGTTTAGGGCCTGGGTTGGACTTGATGATCTTGAAGGTCCCTTCCAATGCAGCATCCTCACCAGTGCCCAGGGCCCAGGGGCAGTGCAGTTCCTATACACTGGTCTGGAAGTTTTGAAGTTAATGGGCAAGTGAGAGCACAAAACAAGCAGCTATTCTATAAGGCTGCTGGAGCAGGCATAGGGCACAATGCAAGAGGGACAAAGCTGCTCATTTCCTGCCTGTGAATCACACTGTGTACCTCACTGTTGTCATGGCTAAAACAGGCTTGGAGTCTGAGAAGTCCTCAGCTAAAGCCATGAACAGAGTTACAATATTCAGACTGCAAAGTTAGAATGTTTTCACTCTGTTTCATGGCTTTAGCTGAGGACTTCTCAGACTTCAAGCCTGTTTTAGCCACGACACACTATCTGAGGGAAAAATCTTCAATGCTGAGACAATCAGAAGGCAGAAAAAAAATCTTTGTGGTGAACTCCAGGATTTAGAAGTCCTGTGATGTTTTGCAGTGAGGGTATCAGGAATGAGTTGAGCACAGTCTTACCTGGATCTGTCCCTTCCCCATTATGCGATCTGTGCTCTCTCCATCCTCTTTGGTGAGCTTGGTTTTGTTGTAGCACTTTTCATAGCACAGAATCCTCAGTGTCTGGGAGCCCTCCAGCTCAATCTCAAACTCCTGCAGGGCACCAGGAAAGGAAAGAGCAATGGCTGCATCACAACAGGACTCCAGTCTCAGAATAATCAATACAGTCTCCTTAATACTCATCAGAAGAACACTTAGGGACCTTCCCCCCTACTGGAACTGGTCTAGAAATAAGCTGAAATTGTATCTCGTTCCTATAAGGTGGTCAAATTGGAGATTAAGATGGTTCATTCCTTAGTCAGGTTCCACAGGTCTCAGCAAAGCATTATTCAAAGACACAGATTTGCTCACCCTCCTTGTAAGAAATTTTGCTCACCAGCAGGTCTGAGTTGGCTGCAAACAGGCAAAACGTCTATAGCTAATTCTTCCCCCTCTCAACAAACAATCAAAACTATCTCCTTCAACATATTTTTACTCATGTCTTTAAAAAAATTATCAAGCATGCATTGGTTTAAAAGTTGAAATACTGGACAAGACTCATTTGTATCAAATTGTTTAACTATCACTAATCCAAGAGAAAATCTTCTGCAAGCCCTGACAGCCAAATGAACCTGGTAGAAAAGTGTTTTCTGAGAAGCAGTACATGCAGCACAAGTGCTGAGCATACAGCAAGCTCTTCCATTGGTGGCTCTTCTGCCCATGGTGCGTTGATGTTTGGCACATGGAACAAATCACATCAAGAAAAATCAAACCAACCTCGTTCCAGTTGGGCTCCGTGGTGTCTCTGTAAACTCTAGTTTTGGCCTTGTTCACAAAATACCCAAAAGAATCCACCTCTAACGTGCAGTACAAATCTGAGGAGGGGAGACAGGGACAAAAACTTTAAAAAAATGTCTAGAAACTCCTAACTTGCATTAATCACTTGGCACAGGGTGCCTTCATTTCCATCATCTCTCTATTAGTACCAGTAACATCATCCCATACAAATCTCATCACCTTGATCAGCCCAGCTGTCCTTAAGAAGCTCTGTCACCTTTTTTGATCCTTCTGTCAAGTCATTCCCCTGCATTTAAACACCACTTTCTTCACAACAAAAATTCTGGATGTCAGAGAACACTTTCCTATATTTCATTGTAAAACAAAATACAGCTGAAAGAATTCAGGATAAAGGCTGACTTGTTTCTAGAACAGCTGGGTAATCAGTAAACATTGCTTAAAACCTCAAACCGACTAGGCCTAAAAATAAGTGCTGTGTGCTCAATCCTTGATGGTGATCTGTTTGGGAGTTAAGAGTAGAAACTTCCAGTTCCCCAAGACACTTCTCCTCCTCACCATCATCACAGATGCTGCAATCCACACCCAGCTGTCCCAGCACATGGCTTATCTAACCCCCAGCAGTACCTCTTGTGTGTCACAGAACTGCAACTCACTTGAGCTTTGCTTGAACCCCGTGGCAGAGTGGACAATGACATTCAGGAATCCATAGAGACCTGGGGATTCATCATCTGTACAGAACACCCAAGGAATTTTGTTACATTCACAGTGGAGCCATGAGTGAAAGAGTGATGAGACTGATATTACACAGGTTAATGAGCAGAGGGTGAACTGTCCTTCAAGGATGGCAGGAGCACATAACAGCCACTTCAGCAAGACAGGAGACTGTTCCACAGTAGTTGTTGGTGGCACCTGCAATACCTTCTGGCTTTTACAGTGACAGTTCAAGGATTCAGCAAGAATCATGAAAATGATTAGGATCAGCAAGACAGCATGGAAGAAATTCAAAGGAGAGAAAGTAAAAAATAGAGGCTAAGTCTACACTAGCAGATTAAGCAGTAATTTAGGATGGTCCCTGACACAATTTTGGCCAACTAGTGTTGTTCCAAAGGATTCTCAGACATAGCTCAAAGCTGTCCCAGGACTCCACCAAGCACTCCAATACCTTGCACAACAGCTGCATGCAAGGACCATTTAATAGTCAGTTAATGTATACTGGAGGATGCCTGCAACCTGTATCAAAAGGAAACAGTAAGAGCAGTTCTAGGGGAAAGTACAAAATTGGGCAGGGGGAGATTTTCACTGCAGCTGCACCATGTGAAAGCAAAACCCAAAGGTCTTACCTTCCTTATTGATAGTGAGGGGAATGTTGTGGACTGTCTGAAGCTTCACACAGGAGTTTGTCAGCATCTGGAGCTCCACCGATGTGAGTGAGAAGCTTTTAAAGCCTGCCATGGGGGGTTGAAAGAGGGTGGAGTTAAAATTCCAAGGAGAGGCTGGATGCATCACCCCTCACTCCAGGCACACATGGGACACTGCTCAGCAGCAGCCCCGGGGTGCTCAGGGCGGTGCTGCTGCTGCTGCTGCAGCCCAGCTCTGCTGGGGGCACGTTTAGTCACTCTTCCAACTGAAGTCCCAGGATGGTTCACAGGACACAGAGGGGTTCTTAGTTCCTTCCAAAAAAAGCACCATGCCATAAAACTAACTAAGTTTCTTTTGAAAGGAGCCAGGGAGAAGGGTGCTGCTTTCTCTCTGTGGAAGTGCACTGAGCTCTGATCTCAACAGTAAATGGGAATCTCTACACACATTTACTTCCTAAGTGCTCCCTCTACACATTCCTCACATGTTGCTGCAGCAGAAGTTCCCCAAACAGCCTCAGACAGGAGACACCCCTATTACTGTGGATTTCAATGCAGATCTCTGTTTTGGCAGGGAAGCCTGTCCCACACCTCATCCTCTGGATGCCTGCTCTCTTAAGATCACAGTATTTGTACCAATGACAGCTGAGGGATACTTACATTTCTTCTGCTGCTCTCGGATATTCTCCCTCCACTCTGCCCTTTCATAGTCAGATGAAATGAGGAATGTGTAACTCTGCTCAGGAACACAGAAGAAAATGGGGTATGCGTTAGTCTGATGCACCACTGAGGGCTGGGCCTGCCTGCTCCCACCCTCCTCCAGTGCAAATGGCTGGATACACTGTTCTGCTGGCACTCCTGCCACCTGTCCTGCATTCCATCTCTGTCAGGGCAGGCTGGGCTCTGGCAATGTGCCCACGGTACCAACACAGACAGAGCTCACAGAGCCCCACCCAGCCTAGCGCAGCTGTGGCCCTGCAGCAGCTCCCATGGCAGCTTGTGCTACTCCTCACAGCAGGAATTCAGCTGCATCAGGAATGCCAAAAGCTTCCAGCACAGACCTAGATACTGATGAAACAGTGACAGTCAGGAAGCAGTGACCAGCTCATGGATTTTCACTGAGCAGTAACACAATCCTGTGAGACTCCTTTGCCATGAGCATGGAAAGGCCATGGTGAGAGGTTACAGCACAGCCAGAGCAGCGGATACCCCTGGCAGAGGATGACCCTGGCAGGGGCAGCTGCAGCCCTGAGGACACTGCCCTGAGTGTGCCAAGTCTTGAAGCCACAGGGCAGTCTAGGAGGCAGCTGCTGCAGAGCTGGATCTCGGGTGAAGGCTGTTCCTATTGCTCCACCAGGACTGGAGCTGAGACAGGGGATTCATTTCTATGGTTATCTCTTAAATGCCAGTCTTGTACACAAATTATAGCATGCCATCATACATAACTTTTGGCACAGCAAGGTGAGGTGTCTGCCTCTTGGAAAGGACACACAGTAAAGGCCACAAAGCCCCCCTGTGCAGGAGCACATGCAGTCAGACACAAGCCCCCAGGATCTCTGGCCCCTGAGGGTGACAGGAGGTGCTCTCACCTTGCCGTTGCGATTGTGGACCCGGAAGGCCATGTTGGGAGACATCAGCAGCAGGAGGGATTCCTGCTCCGAGAGCTTCTTTTTCAACCTCTCAATGACCTTGCTGCCTTTATTGGCCCTCTGAAGGGTGTGGGAGAGAGGGAGACAGAGGACACATGTTATTCTCCAAATCTGCCCCCATTTACACTAACTGCTTTTTTGAAATCCACAGTCTCTACCCTGTGAGTAGGTGAACGGCCCCAGAGCAGAAGAAATGCTGTCAACAGGATCCACAGGGCTCTCAGCTGCTCAGAAAGGTGTTATTTGCAGAATCTTTGCACTTGGACTGGGCTCTGTTCCCTGATTCCAGCCGACCCAGCTGAAGTGCAGAGGTGTGTGGCCTCTATCCCAGCTGTTCCCTGTGTTTTCTGTTCCAGAGGCTGCAGAACCATCATGTCACTGGGCACCCACAGCACTGCCAGGTCCTCCAAGCATCCTTAACTAAGGAGACTCTGAGGAACTTCTCTAGAAGCCGCCCACTGATCCATTTTCATCAGAGGTCCCCTAAAAATACCATTTTTCCTGGATAAACTCCAGTCCCACACCCAGCCATGAGTATTGTTTAGCACTGATGCACCAAAGCACGTATCTTAAGACACCTGCATCTGGTGAGTAAAAGACTTCCACAAAGTCTTCTTCCTAATACCTTACTTTTTCCAGGAAGCCCTCTTTGAAAGCCAGCCAGGGCTGAGAGGCAGAAGCATGTTCTTTGGAAGTGTAGGGAATAACCTTCCCACAGCACAATCAATGTTATTCATATCCTGCTCTATACACCACCAGTGTTCAAACTCTAATTTCTCTTTTAGGTTCCAGGAAGGTTTGGGATCTAACAACTCTCAGAAAACATATCTTGCAAGCAAAGAGAAGCCTGGGCCAGAGACACCATGTCTATGTCAGACTATCCAGTCAGCATAATTGCTGTTTTCCACATATTTGCTACTGCTTTGGTATCAGTGAAGTAGGAAAAAGCTTAAAAAGCATAACTGAGCCTGCTGAAATTCAAGAGATATGGCTTCTGACCAAAATCACTGGCAGGATCATAATTTAAACAGCCAGAAATTGGCAAATTACACTCCCAGTCCTTCTCATGTCTGCAGCATAAGATCCATCTGAGCACTGACCCTGCATCTGCTTCCTCATGGAATGCTCAACTCCTTTACCTTTTCCCGCTGGATATCGTTCTTGATCTGGGATATCTTGATCTTCATGGCATCCAGTTCCTCATCAGGTACCAGTGGGATATTGGGCACTGCCTCAGACTCATCCACCATTTGGAAACTGAGGTCAGTGAGTGGGATGTACCACTTGCAGTCATATTGTTGGCTTTTTCTGAAAGGCAGAAGGTCCAAACCTTTTACCATTACTGGTGTTTGGCAACACTCACTCCTTCCCACAAGTTCTTCCCTGCTGTAGTGCAGAAGATACAGATACCAGCCCATCTT
Organism: Chaetops frenatus; assembly: GCA_013400775.1. NCBI lineage: Eukaryota > Metazoa > Chordata > Aves > Passeriformes > Picathartidae > Chaetops > Chaetops frenatus. The sequence continues at coordinate 228,238 of VZTR01008413.1, read as the reverse complement.
TACTCTGATTCACATATAAAAAAAGTCTGGCAAAAGGCTGCTTTTCAGCAACACAGCCTAGCAGGGCCAGTAGCTGGTACAGCACATAAAAAGGCAACTCATTTTGTTATCTCATTCTTTTCATCCTAAGAAACCACATCCATCTCCTGCAGATAATTTCAGTCCTGCATGCTCTGTCTTTGAAGCCTCTGGTGGGGCAAAGTTCTAAAGCTGTGCCACACCTGTGACCTGGTGGCCCCCTGGGATCTGAACCTGGCTCTCTTCTGCCTAAGCTGGGGCCAAGGTGGGGCAGGTGAGCCAATGGTTATAAACTTTTGTGTAATCCAACCAGGGGAGAAAAACTACAGCCCATAGCTGCCATTCTCCAGGGACTGCACCAGGATAAGCAGCTCACTTTTAAAATGTTTCATGTCATTTATTCCCTCTTCCCCTCTGCTGTCAGGTACATCCACTCTTGGGAATGTCCCACTCCTTTGAAGGTTCATTGCTCACAAGCACATGCTTTGAAAAGGGCAGGCATAACTTTCTGCTTGAGGAGGGCAAGAAGATAAGAGATGTCTCCCCAAGAAGAACATCTACCAAATGAAGAGAAGCCCTATTTGAGGCAGGTACATTGGTAATGGTTCCTCCCCCCTCATTTGTGAAAAGTGTCAGTAAATCTGCTTTTATAGCTGCACTTCGGGGTTGACACATAGTCTGTTTACTGCACCTTTGCCATTTTTCTGTAAAACTGTTAACAGGCTGTAGCTGCAAAGCCAAAATTAACAACCTTAGACATAAAAAAAAAGTGAAGAATGTCACCTATTAAAAAAAATGGAAAGTAGAAAAATTAATTACATTTGTCCAGAATACCAGCAGCTACAGCATATCCTGCTCTCCTAGGCAGGCTTGGGGAAGGGATGGGAGGAATTAACCTTTCCTGAGGGATCAGGACTTAGACAGGATCTCATACAGTAAACATTCCTACCTTGCTGATCGTTTCTTGTCTAACTACATCTTGTGCATTATGGTTACCCAGGTCTGGGGTATCCATATGCAACTAGAACTGCAGGCTAAACCCACGATTCTCTTGCAGCTGAGGTGCAAAGCACTAAGTGCAAAAGGAAACTCTCACCCTCCAATCTGCTTCTTGAGCTTGGCACACAGGAAAAGGTCAGTAAAAAGAAAGACATGACGTAGCTTGCGAGCCCCCTCCACCAGCTCCACCATGAAACTGTCCTTCAGCAGCTGCCGGTGCTGGGGAAAAACCAGGAGAAATGTTTCAGTGCAATACAGAGCTCCAAACTTGGCACTGGGGACACACAGTCCTTAGACATGACTCCTACCAGAGCAAATTCAGTACATTTGTCTAATTCAGAAAAAATAAAAAAGCCTACTAAATACTCCTTGCTGTCAACTCTGCTCCCAGCTGCGGCCCTCTCTCCCAGAGGCAGAAAGAGCCATCCATCTTCTCCCCTACCTGGTGCTGGGTCAGGCTTCGGGCTTCTCTCCATAACCTGTTCCTGAGCCCAAGTGCAGTTTGTTGTGAGGCACTGCCCAGCTCCTTCTGAATCCCTGAATCCCTGCCAGCAGATCCGTCCCGAGCCAGCAGAGAGCAGCACACACCGCTTCTCCCAGAGTCAGTCACCCCAGCAGGGACAGCAAAGCTCTCCTCAACCCCCTCCTCTCCCATTCACACAACGACTTTGTCAACATTAACAGCTGAACGCCATCACTGCTTCTTCATTACAGGTGCTGTTAAGGGATCATTCCTGAACGTGTGTATCTGGCAAACTTCTCAGAGTCTCCTATCAGCCCGTGCTTTAAAAGGACCATCTGCATGTACCCTCACCACGTGCCTATTGAAATCTTCTTTATATATCATATAGAGATTCCCCAAACCTAGAAGATGCAAAGAAGCTGCACAACTCTGATGCCTTTAATCCTGCCTCTAGTTCCAGGGAGTTTTACAATCTCTTAAAGAAGGGGCACATGTTGGTAGGCAGAACCACTGCTTTCCCTTCTGGGGGGAGGGGGGAACAGACAACTCCATAGTTAAAAGACAAAAAGGCTGGAATGCTGGCACTTAGACAGGTGGCTGTGTGCTCATTCCAGCGACCATGACAGGAGTTTCATGCCCTGCTCTGTGCTCAGGTCCTCTGCTGTGCTGTCAGGATTAGCAGGACTCAGTGCACACCTGGAATAGATACCTCCCATGATTTTCAAACACAAGTCAGGACATTCAGCTCTGGGCAAGTTTTATTTCCACCAATATGGGTAAGTCAGTGTTGCCTGACTTCACAGCCAGTACAAGCAGGAACCACAGCTTCCCCACACATGCTAAGGAACTCTTCCCTGACCTGTACTTGCTTTGTTATTCCAGTCAAGAGGATGCTCCTCTGACATCACTAAGTGACATGTCAGACATCCTACATCTGCCTAGATTGTGTGGTGGCTGGAGACAGGAGAGTTCTGCTAACCATGTCCAGGGCTAACCAGCACCTCCCCAGCTGCCTCACTGCCAGCCTTGCCCAGCCCCATGCTCAGGACTCACCCCCAGTCCCTGCTGCCCTGCCCCACGGCTGTGACCTCCCCCCCCACACACACACAAGGGTCTCCACAGGGCAGCACCATGAGAGCAGCTCCCCTGGGCAAGCTCAGGACACCCACACCAGGAGTTTCTCAGTTTCTCAGGTGATGCCCCTGGGTTCTGTTTGCTGCATGATTTAACAAACCCTGAATGCATTCCCTGCACAGGGTGTGGGAGTGCAAACCCCCACACTGCCTTTCCTGCCTACCATTCTTCCCATCTTGGGTCCCAAAATGAAAACAAACCACATCAGTCCTGAGCCTAGCAGGCATCATGGCAAGGAACATGTGACAAAGAAATGCCCTTGCAGACATAATTCTTCTTTCCACAGTCTGTCCACAGCCCCCTGCACTTCCTGACAGGGACAGGAGCCTGCATTTGCCCATCTGCAGCTACAAGAGCACCACAGCTACCTGTGAAAGGATGTGGAGCAGTGTCAGCAGCTCATCTTGGTGCTGCCTTCCATTACACAAAGGTCCTGGAAATCTGTGAGCAGGGCAGCAAAAGCTGCACCTTTCCCAGAGCTGCAGGAAGCAAGGCTGCTCCCTGGCAGACTGCTGCACCATCTTGGGGCAGGACTCTGGGGAGATCTGGCATCCAGCAGTGCTTCAGCTCACAAAGGCCTGTCCGTGTCAGTGTTTATTTTTAGGTGGGTGTGTTCCTCCTGGCTTCTTCTCAGTGGTTTTGGAGAGAACTCCTGCCTGCACCAATGCCTTTGCTGCTGATGGGCACTTGAGCACGCCTTCCCCTCCTGCCTGGAGAGCAAGCCCCAGATAGGAAACTAGAAACACTGAGCTTTGAAAATAAATAAACAAACAGGAGGAGGTATGTTGTCAGTAGCAAGAACACTCTCCACTTCTGCAAAGAATTTCATTTGGGAGCAATAATAAGCAGGGAGATATTTTCTGAGCAAGCCAAACCCCTGATCTCAGGTTTCTAGATCTGATGCATATTAATTACACTGCAAATCAGCTCAGCTCCTCTGGAGCAATGAGAATAGCTGCTTGCTGCCAGCTCAACCTCTGCTCATTGTTCGTAGGTGTAAACACGTTCTCACAGCTTACTCATCCCTGCTACCCGGCAGGATGTGGCACTGTCCTTTCCCTGCCTGGCATGGACAGGGCACAGTCCTGACCTGACCTTCTGCCTGCCTCTGCCAGGCACTGGCAGTGTGTGAGGTGAGCCAGGGTCCCAGCCCAGCACCCTGCCAAGAGCACATCTCCCCAAAACTCCAGCAGAAAGCTCAGCCATTCCATGCCAAATGACTCAACAACCTTCACATTCCCACCTGGGGCTGAGGTTGCACTGAGTTTATTTGGGTTAGCAACCAAATCCTATCAGTGACATACACACATGGCAACCCCGAGGCAGCAAAAAGTCCCACAAAGAGATCTGGGTGGGAGAGCACAAGCCTTTATTTCCTAAGCCTGGCTGGAACAGAAGGAAAGAGGTGAAAGGGATATATTCCAGTCAGTCAGAGGGAAACACTGAGCTTCCCAGAACCTTTAATCTTCATAACTTCTTGCTCCTGGGAGCCAGTTGGGAAGGTCTCCCTTCAGCAAGCAGCAGGGGTGAACTGCCACAAGAGCAACCAAGCAGCTCGGGAGGAGAGTACAGGAGAAAACATTTGTGGATCAAGCCAGTAAATCTCTCCTCACTACCAGCTTTTCTTGGAAAAGAGGACCTTCATTAGGGCTGGGCACGACAGGCATGCCCCAGGCTGCTCAGCATCCGTGGGGCTGATGAGGGGCACTTCCAGCAAAGGGGCACATCCTTTGCTGCAAATGAGTCATCTTGCTGGGAGGTTCAGCAGGTCAGAGGGAAACAATAAAAGGATTTCCCAATGGCTTACCAGATCCCTGCCAACCCCACAGTGTGGGAGCAAAGGGCACCTTCCTGGAGCTCCTAACATGAGTCAGCCCATCCTCTCCCACCCTGAGGGAGCCTGCAGCCCCTCAGACAGGGCTTGTGTCACTCAGAGGCCTGTGCCACCTCAGTTCTGCAGTTTTGGAACCAACACTTGGGTCAACTCCTCCCACCCAGGGCCACCAACAGCTATTCCTTTGGTGGGGTCTCCTGAAACACAAGATCTTTTGGCTGGGTGATCCTGCTGTACATGACATAAAATAGCTTTCATGTAGGAAACCATCTCTCTACCTTGTAAGATTTCATAAAATACCCCGAAATAACACTGACTAGAGAAACACCAAATAAACATCCAAGAGAACGTAAGATTAGGGTAATAGGGTGACAGTGGCAGGAGAGTGGCAGTGACCCCCTCTCTCCCACAGACTGCCCCCAACACTGTCAGGTGTCCAGCACAGGGGCTCAGCTCAGCTTCAGAAAGATGTTCCAGGAAGTGTGGGAGAAAAGTCTCGATTTTGTATCATAACAGAGTGATTTAGGATCATCCTTAATCTCTCATACAAAGCCTGTGCTAACTGTTACCTTCAGTGGCTCTTGCAAAGCTCCTGTACTGCTGCAATGTAAGTTCCATGTCTCTTTTCCAGGCCCTGCTTTTCTTTGCATGTTTTCATCTGCTTCTTCTCCCACCCACCTCAGTGCTCTGAACAAAAGAGCTCTCCCTGTACCTTTTCCAATGCTTGGTTATCCTCTTTGGATTGCCTGTTGCTGTCCTCCTCCTCCTCTGTCACTGAGCATCTTCCCCTCCTCTGCTACCAAGCTCACGACTACCTGTGTGCTCATCTATTCATCCTACAGTGTTTTTGTGCTGTTTGCCTATGATAAATCCTGCTGCTGTCACAGACTGATTAACTCCAGGAAGTGTGGCCAGCTTGTCTGAGACACACTACAAAAAGTGGAATTTAAAAACCTACTCAAGCAGCCCCACAGCTGCACAAAAGGCCATCTCCCCGCTGGTGTTCTGAGGAAGGAGCTCATCCGATGTGGTGCCAGCAGGGGCCTGCAGCGTGCGTGGGTGAGAGTCCCAGGAAGGGCTGGGACATGTGCAAGGCAGAGGGAGGAGGGGAAAACCAGGAGATGGGTATTGGCACATGTCAGTGAGGAAGAGGTGGTTTGGCTTTCTGCAGAGCGTAGGAGGAAAATGATTCCTCGTGTGTGTGTGTGTGTGCGTGTTTGTGTGTGTGTGTGTGTGTTTGTGTGTGTGCATGTCTCTGTGTGTGTGTCTGTCTGTCTGTGTGTGTCTGTGTGTGTGTTTGTGTGTGTGTCTGTGTCTGTGTGTGTGTTTGTGTGTGTCTGTGTATGTCTGTGTGTGTGTGTTTGTCTCTGTGTGCCTGTGTGTGTTTGTGTCTGTGTCTCTGTGTCTGTGTGTGTGTGTTGCAAGACCAGCACTGCAAAAACAGGGATGCTCAGCCTGGGGAGTTAAACTGGCTGCTCTTTGAGCATTTTAATGGTCTCTCTCTCCCCAAAGCTCCCGTCACCAGGAGCTCTCTGGCTCCAGCTGTAAGACAGAGTGCAAAGCAGCCAAGATAATTTCTGAGTGCTCAATTGCCAACATCTGCCCAAGGCCTCCAGGAGCAGTAGGCACCAGGCCCCATGCTGTGCATGGCTGTGTCTAAGCTTCACTTCCAGCTTTTCAAAGGCTTCAGTTTGCATTTCTGCTCCCTTGCACATGTCCTTTGTCCCTTCCCTTCTCTAGCACACTTGGTCTCTACGAAGTCAAACAGAAGCCCAAAGCAATGATACCCAGTCCCTCGACTGCAGTTTAAAAGCACATCTAGAAGCACAGCTTGCCAAGCAGCCTCTTCTCTCCAGGGCAAGGACAAAGGTGTACAGTAGCACAGGCTGGATGTGATCTACTTGGCTTGATCCCAGAAGAAGCTGCCTGTCAGCTCCCTTGTGTCTGTCTGGTCTCATCAGCACCAGCCCATGAAGCCACTCAGCCAGCAGTGACCCAAGCTCCAGGCTCCACTCCTCCATGCCACTGTGGGATCACACAAGCATCAGTATGAACACTACAGAGAGGGTGGGAGTACCTGGCCAGGGCAAGGCACAGTGGCAGCCACCACACTCAGGTTGGTCTGAACTGCCCTGGAACAACACTCTGCAAAGAGCACGAAAGGAGCAGCAGTCAAGAAAGGGACCACCACCTCTCAAGTGAACTCTGCAATTTTTTGCAGTTTCATTAATTCCTGCTTTGCACAAATGCACTGAATTAGTTGGAAACACAAACCTTGATCTCTGGCAGGCAAAGACACAAGCTCTACAGTCATTTGCATCCAGGCTTAGGTAAAAAAACCCCAACATGCAGTACCTAAAGCTGCTCTGCTAATGAGGCTAGGGAAGGTTATCACTGCCCTCCTTCTGCACTGAACAGTGGCACATCCTTCATCCCAGAATTTATTTTCCTTCTTCCCCAAGGCACCATCCCCAGCAGAACCTTAACCTCGTTGCCTATTTAAACCAAGACAATAGGGCTGCAGAAGGATCAGCAGTGACAAGAGGATGCCTCTTCCATGGCCCCAGGGGATGGATGACTCTCCACCACTCAAATTATGAGCAACAAAGTACAAGGCTATTAAGACCCCCTTCCCCTCCATGCATTTGCTTGGTTATTTGGAGGGTTAGCAAAGTGGATACCTGTAGATAATTCATTAGAAAACAGTAAAAAACGTAAAACTATAAAAGCAGAAAGATAGGAAGAAAAGAAGGGAGCAAGAGAATGTAGTGGATCAAGCTGAATGGAAACAGACCCCAAAGGCCAGAGATGCCCCCCTGGCTGCCCTGTGTGGCCAGGCTGGGGCTGGGGCTGGGGCTGTGCTGGCTCCTCTGTACCATGGCCATCAGCAAAGTCTGCTACAGCCAGCAAGGACCAAACTCTCTGTTCACAGGCTCAATCCACCAATTTTGCCTTCCCTGCTGCAGCTCTTTCTGGCCTTCTGGGGAAGGATTTTACCCCCTTTGTTCCCAGCTCTTTGCACTACCTGAAATACTCATCCAGCCCAGCAAATTAAACCACATGACAGAAACCTTCCAGTTCCTGTGCATAAGTCTAGATTAGAACAAAGCCTCTGGAGCCCAGCAGAACCGGGGTCTGGAGTGCAGGATGGACACCTGGCACCACACAGGGAGCCAGCAGGCAGGGCAGGCTGAGTCACTGCTCCCAAAGCAGGAATCACCTCTGCAAAAGAGAACAACACTGTGCTGATGAGCCTGTACTCTCTCCTGACCTGCACTCCCCTCCTTAGCAGCCTGTCACTAGGGAGATTAACAACTGGCTGCTTTCCCCAGTTCAAAGCAATCCTGAAAAAAAGAGCTGGAGCAAGGGGCTGGCAAAGGAGAATTGATTCCTCTCCACAACACACTCAAAGGGAAAAAATATTCCACATAAAAGGCAAGGACTGGGAAAAAAAGATAACTGAGATCAGCACCTAAGAAATACATGAGGGGAAAAGGCTATTTTACCCTCCTTCCTTTCCACCAAGGAAACTTCAATGGGAGGAAGACAAATAATGAAAAAAAAAGCCATCAAAGCAAGCCGGTGATTCATTAAAATAAAAAATGCATTATGCATTGAGAGCAGTCAATTAGGAGATGCAATCCACACACTGTCCTGCCACCCCGGGGGAAGCACCAGCAAGGCGAGTGGGAGGAAAGGATAAGTGGAAAAGGAAAGATTTACAGGCATAAACAAAACCCAGCTATGACCCCAAGCTGAGCAGCTCGTAGCTGCTAACTAACCCACACAGAGTAGCTGGGAGCAGATTTGTGTCTCTTGATCACTACATGGAGAGTGAACATACCTACTCTCAGGACACAGAGGGTTCAACTGGGGCACTAGTGCATTGACAGAAGTGGGATATTGGTGCCAAATGACTAAAGAAAATATTCGTGGTCAGATTCCCAGAGTAGAAGGCAAGTAGAAGTCCTTTTCTTCCCTGGGTTCAGGAAAAGCTGTGTGCAGTGAGGGAGGGCACAAAGGGTTCCCAGTCCCCCCTCTGGTATGGGGACCCACAGCCCTCTCCTCTGGTATGTCCACTTCCTCCCTCTCCACATCATCCCTCAAGTCACTGCAGGACCAGTGAGAGTGTGAACAGGCCTGCTGAGCCCAGTCCTGCCCTGCCTTCCCTTCCTGCTCTCTAAGATGTGACAAATACATCGCTCCAAAAAGCAATCACTGGGATCATCCTGCTGAGCCTGCCCCTCTGCCTGTGCCCTGGCACCTCATTAGGATTCTGCGTGACAGTTTCAAAGCCTGCATCCCTCACTGAGATGCTGACAGACAACCAGAGAACACAAACTGCTCCCTCCCCTGCGAGGGGCATTCCAGCCTGTGCTTTCTGCTCTGACTCAATCAGCAGCCACTTTAGCAAGGCCATTCCCCAGCACTGGGGCACTGGTGACTGAGCTTCGTCCTCAGCCTCCAATTGCTCAGCCCCTCCTCTTCTTTTCTCAGCTGGAGGTGTCCTCGGTTGACAAAATGAGACAATGGGCAAGACCTGCAGGACAAAGTGCACCAAATTCCCAGAACTGCAGCTTCCAGCAAACCTTTTGTCAGCTGAAAATCAGTTTAACAGCTAAAAGCAAGCATGTTTAGCTGTCAGGATTTGGGAATAAATCATGAAGGTTCATAGTACGTTAACGATCTCCTGGGCTTTGTAAGAGATGTTTTTGTACAGGGTAATTTGGGTCACTGTTGATCAGCCCGTGTCTGGAATGCTGCCACAGCTCCTCTTACACTTTCACTATCTGTGCTGTACCTCTCTGTGCCCAATCTCCCACATCCTTCTCTCTCTCTCTCAACACTTCTGGCAGTTCTGGCCTTTCTTGATCAGGAGGGACAGAATCCGTTTTTAATGGAATTACGAGGGAGAGCTGAATCAAGCCATTGAGGAATGCAGACTCCACCACGGAGAAGCTCTGTGGCCTCCCTGCACAACACTGGACACAGGTGAAGGATCTGCACATCTTAGACCTTTCTGGGTGCAGTCCAGCTCCTTACAGAGCTGAGAAGGTTATATTACACTCTTAGGAGTCAATCATCTCCCTGCCTTTCCCAACCCATTCCACTTGTTTTGCTTTCCCATCACATTTGCAACACTCTCCTTTGGAAATGAGGATGCAGAATATTAATTTTATGGTGAAAATTAAGATTCTGGAAAACATCTTTTCATAATCTTTCATGAATTCTGATGTTTCCTGACATTTTTCTCCTCCCAGGCTTCCCGTTTGGTTTCAGTTTGGTAAAATACAAATCCATTTAGTACGTGGCAATGTGCATCATAGAAATTATGTATGACAAATGATTATAACAATGCTAAGGACAAAACTCTAATCATACTTTTCCTCTCGGTTTCCAAACTGTTTTCTGAACAGAAAACAGAGGGAGCTGTACCACATCCTTTAGAGAACAAGGACACTGCATGAACTGTATCTTAGCAACAAACAGATTAACAGCCTAACTTCCTAGTCAGCTCTACAGAAAAGACATAACCAGTATTTAGAAACTGAGAAAATAACAAGAGCAGGAAGACTCACCTCCCCTTTCTTTACAGTCATGGATTGCCGGCGAGGAGTGATCTCCTCGTTGATGCTGGAGAGGAAATTCTGTGAGATCCGCAGAGCATCCTGCAGCAGGGGGTGGTCAGGGTGGCTCACAGGAGTGTGCTTCAGCAAATCCTGACAGCAGGAACACAAACAAGAACACAGTCCTGAGCTGCACTGGATGGCAGGAGGGCTCGAGTGCCCCTAACTAGAGCTGTAGGACAAGATGCTCCAGCTTCTTCATACAAATCAGAGCAAGGCTTTATCTCTAGAAGATAATAATGCCCTGCACTTCTTGGTGACATCACTGCAAAGAGAGCAGCATCCCTCCTATGGACTCCATCTCCTCAGTGTAAAGGGAAGAGGCTCTTATGCAGCAAAACCGGTTTATTTTTGCAGTCCTGCAGCTCCATGGAAAATGTGAAGGTCAAAGAAAATAGGACAGGGGTCTAAAGTCTGAAAATTACCCTTCAGACACTTACATGCAAGACAAGTGTGCTGCGAGTCACTCGATCCACTGGCTTGTACAACAGAGCTGTGAAAACAAAGCAGCAGGAATATCAGGAAGAGTGAGCATGGAAGCTTCTTCTAGCTTGTCTTCTACTCATGTGCACAGAGACAAGCACTATGGAACCTGATCATGACCAGGCTCTCTAAATGCCCCCATAAAACCATCCCTGCTGGGTTAGCATTTGTGCTATCACTGGGTAGCAGATGTTCTTTTAAAATCACAGCAGCCCTTTGGCTGGGCTAGCTTTGCTCAAAGGCACTGATGAGGTTTGAAGCCAGGAGGCACTTCCCCAAAGCCTACTTTGCACGAGCTCTGCTACATAGCAAAAGGGAACTGACTTTCCAGCTAGAGCCAGCAGACTCCATAATCTTCCAGCATTCAAAAAGAAAAAAGAAGGTGGAGGTTTGGCAGCAGCCTCCACACAGTCCTGACAGACCAGTCTCCTCTCCATGGATCACTCACTTTCCAAGGAATTTTTCGTCGTCTGATCTTTAGATTCCTTTGTGCTTCTGGCCTTTAGATTCTGAAAGAAAAAGAAAACCCACATAGCAGATGGTCAATCACCTTGAAATCTCACATGGGAACACAGCAGACTATCTGTTCCTCCAGGGGAAGGCCTAAGTGTGAAAGGAGGACAGCCCTATCACAGTTCAAATCAGTGATGGAAAGATGTGCTTTCCTTCTTGGTAAATCCACCACTGCCATGTCACAGGCACCCACACATCTCAAACATGAAGCACTGTTCTTAAGAGCACCTGTCAATAGACATGCAGCAAAGCAGGGAACCACCTACTGCAACAGGGGTGGGGGAGGTTTTAAATCACCTAAAGAAGAAAGATGTCCACAAGGACACAGCCACGGTCCCAGCACCAATAAATAAGGTACAGGATTGGTGTTTAATACCCTCAGGTTACACTTCTTATTCCTGTACTCAGAGCTGGGTGACCTTGGACACATCAGTTCTTTCACAGCAGCAAAGGAACACTGTCTGTGACTCTGCTCTTTGCCACGGGCCATGCCATGCATTCATCTGCTCAGCTCCAAAATCCTCACCAGGACACAAATGCAGAAGTACCATCACATCATTCCAAATCCAGTAGATACTGGCATGATTCAGAATTATTTTTCAGAAACATCAAAACCGAGGGATCATGTTTTACCTCTTTATCATTAAAGTCTCAAGGGACATGCCATATAGAATGTACTCAGGAGTTTTCTCAGAGCACTAAATGCCCCTGGTTTTACTCAGCTCTGATGATTTATCTGATTGTTTTTAAGGAGACACATATGAAATTCATGTTTTCTTGGCAACTGAGTTCTTCAAGAAGAAATCACTGCAATACAAAGAGTCAATGAGACCATGAACTGCAGGGAAAGGTGGTCTGGGAAGCCTGAAAAAGTATTCAAAATGCTTTGACACAGGTAATCCTCTGACAAGGAGGAAACTAGAGCAGGCCAAAGAATAGTATTACATATTTATGGTTGACACAACTTGTCTTTTTCAACAGAGAATTACCCTCTCCTCTCCACAGCAGTGAAGCCTGCAATCCCATTGACAGCCACAGTGCAAGCCATTAAGGATGGCTTTTATACCACAGCCAGAATCACCATTAGCAAGAGAAACATTTGAGAAACTCACACAGAGCTTTCCCTTCTAGAAATGCATGAAGGTGGCACAGAGCTGGAGAAGTTCAAAGCAATGCCAGTTTCTACCAGGTTCCCTGGGTGGGGACAGCACACAAAGGCTGTGTCTGTGAGCAGCCCAAAGTACAGTTCAGTGTAAGAACACGAGCTGAAGCAGGGAGTCCACGGGAGCTCACAGCTCATCCAGAAGTCAGGGCTGCAGAGGTAGTTGGAGAATAGACAGGAGTGACATGGCAGGGTATTAGTCAGAGCCAGACAGCTCGTGTGTCTGAACACCGTGACATTACCTCAGAGATTTCAGCAAACTGAGCATTGGCTTGGCAGCATTTCTCTGCTGTCTCCATAGCAACTTCATAGTTATCCACAAAGGCCCGGTACACTCCCAGCTGGCTGGCCTGCAGGAAGCAAAACAAATGTAATAAATGCTGGGGAAGAAGGCAGTTTGGGATGGTCAGCCTTGGTATCTAATGATCAACATTCCTTCACACCAAACAACTGCAGGGAATGCTTAGCAGGCCCAGAACGACATCTCTGACCTGTCAACTTTGTCTCACCAGCACTGGTGCCCCCATGCACCCAGTTCCACCCTTTGCTGAACAAGTTTACTTGGAAAGGATGTAAAAGCCTATAAGAATGACACATCCTTATTTCTGACATCTATTTTTCCCTCCTGAACTGCCAGATTAGTATCTATTAATATTGCAGCTCATTGATGTAACTGGAGCTGCTGGCTTTTTGCCACAACATATGAATCAGGGAGGAATGATTCAGCCCAACAGCACAAATGTGACCCCAGTAAGCTACTTGTTGGCTTTTGCATGATGGATACACTAAATCAAACCCAGATATTACCCATATCTGCATTAGTGAGCATTATTATAAGGGCAGCAGAGTACTGAAAACACAGAAGAGAGATCCAGAGCACAATCTGTTTGGATGGCAGTGACTGGGGCACTAGGTGACAGAAAATGGCCATTTTCCCAGCAGAGGGAATATGGAATTGGTCCAGCAGAGGATGGAACAGGCCTCAGAGTGCAGTAGTAAGTCATTATTATCACAGAGTCTTAGCACTGATCCCATTTGCTGACTTAGAATTGCAGCCATATTCATGCCAGAGAACACAAGATCCAGCATGGGAAATCCCTGGGCAGCCTCCAAGCTTGTCTGGAGTGCAGAGCTGGCTTTGTGCTGCAGAGCTGCCAGCCTGGGCTGGAGCACCTGGGCAGCCTGAGCCTGCAGGGCTGCAGCAAGGAGACACTGCCAGGGGGCTGCACTCACCTCAGCAGCCTCCCTGAGCCTGCTGCCCAGGATGTGCCAGAGGCAGAGCAGGGAACTTCCCCACAGCCACTGCTCCTTCCCTCTCCTGCTCTCTCTCATAACCATTGTGCTCCCCATTCTCTGTGGAGCTTTGTGCAGGAGGTGATGGAAGTGAAAAAGCCACTCTCAGAACAATACTCCCTGCACAAACTCCCTTAACAGAGGCTGAGAAACAGCGAGCTATTTCCTAGGTCACAATTTAGTGAAAGACTACAAACCAATCTCAACCCTCATACAAAATGACACAGTTGTGACTGAAGCTGAAGAAAACTGTGCTCACTTATACCAGGGATGACCCCAGCAGCACAGAGAGAATGAAATCTGTATTTGCCACTGAGGCACAATCCTGTGAAGACATTGCTGCCAGAATCACTGACCATTTGCAGGGCTTATGCCATTCAGATCTGGATGATGCCACTAACATGGCAGAGCTTTAAAGTTTCTCCGTTCCCATGCAGTTCTTTCATTTCCTGCTACTCCTGAACAGTCTTTCTAAGTCCTCCTCTGAATGTGCCATCACAAAGAATCTTTTTCAATAAAAACTGAGCTCCCAATCAAAGCAATAATGCTCACACACCGTTTTCATGCTGGTTTAATTTTTTTTTCAGTTCTAAAGAAAACACTGAAAACGAAACCAGAGTTGATAGAAATAGCTGGCTTTTGGATATATTTTTTTCTATTTCTGAGGCCTACGGGTGAGAATGTTTGCTAAATATTTCTTCATTTCTAAAAACAGCTCTAAAGAGTTTCCTTTCTAGCTATAAAAAATTATGTACAATATATTCCCCAAAAATGAGAAGCATATTTCACTCCCACATGCCTGGCATCTTTTCTTTTTCTCAACAGGAAAAGGTGTAATAACAGCCAATTTGATGTTGCAAATAGATCGTACTTTGTGCCAGAACACATGAAATTCTAAAACTCTTTGCATCCACTATCTGGAACTTCAATCTACCGTGCTGTTTTTTGCGTGAGAGTACAGAAAATTAATGTCCCCAGGGACATCTGGATATTTCAGTGTTTATCATCAGACTGCATGACATGACCACGAGTAAACAGTCTGCTCCCAAAGATTTGATGTACATCCAGTATAGATGCCTTATAAAGCCTGATGTTCTTGCTGTCTCTCTCATCTAGTTGCTTCCCAGTGCCTGCCAAGAATTATTAGCTTTATCTCATCCAGCAAAGAGTTTGCAATTCCCACCGATGCTGTACCAAACCACCCGAAACTGAAACTGCTCTGCCAGCTCAAAGCCTCCTGCACTAGGGCAATTTATTCCTTTGTTTCCAATGCTAATCCAACAGTATCAACAATTCCGTCACAAATGCAGAAAAAATGAGGGGAACATAAGAGCAGAACTGAACTCCTGCTCCCAAGATCGGCCAGCAACAAGGAATGGTCTGAAACAAAAGCCTGAGTAGCTGTGCAGGGAGTAGAGGGTTGCTGGACAGCCAAAGGAATACATTCAGGTCTTCTCCAATTAGTGCTATTCCCATTGCTGCACCACACATCCAGGGAAGCCTGTGAGGCTGCCACTTCCAGCAGCCTTCTGTGTCTGCTTCAGCAGCCAGCAGCAGCTGGGTTTGTCCTCTCGAACCAGCTGCTCAAATTGCATACCATGAACTACTCACCAAGGCACCAACTTGACCCCTCCTGGCTAAAACATGCTGGTAGTGGAAAGCAGATTCCTGTATTTTCATCTTGAGCTGTTGGCTTGTACAGAAAAAAATCATCTTCCAGACCAGCTCCCCCTGCTCCATAGGGGATGGGGCTGATGCTGGGCTACACAGCTGCTAACAATTGATGGACCCTGGTAAAGCACACTCCCCAGCCAGTAAACCCCTCACTGGAATGTCACTCCTACCCTGAGAAGCAGAGGCACCTCAGGAATGCAGAGCTTCTTTTCTTTTCTAAAAAGGAAAAAACAGCTTCTTTAATCCTTTGCTCTCTGCACATGCTAGGGGAGAGGCTAAAGGGGCCAAAAAAACCTCCTAGAATGCAAACAATTTGTCATCTGGCTCAGAAACTCAGCAATTTTAATTCAGCCTCAGGAATATGCTGTATATGTCTTTGTCCTTTTCTGCACTCAGAGAATTTTGTTGAGGTTGCTTGGAGGATTCTCAGCTGCAGGTTGACTGCATCAGCATAACAGCAAGGGGAATAGAAAGGCCAGGATAGTGGCAGAAAAGCAAAGCCAATGGTGATGACCATAAATCAGCAGCAGGTAGAGCAAAGCACCAGAGAGAGGGGGAAGGATGTGTGGGGGAGTTCAACACTAATGAGGAACAGTCATAACACTGTTGGTGTTAAAAAGTTCACTTTGTAATACTGCCACTCTCCCATCTTCATCTAAAGGAAATGCTTTGAGGACTCTGCAGAAACCCTGGAGATTCAACATTTATGTGAAACTGTATTTATTTTACCACCACAGGTTGCTGAAGTCTTTAATTAAAGACAATGAAAGAGCCACTTTTGCTGTAGGGCCTGCACTGCAGTGGCAAAGTGAGGAGGTGAGCACCCTCTCATCTATTCCAGCCACAGACTTGGATCCCTTTGGTCTCTGCAGTCACCAAAGGGAACCTCCAGCTCCTGTGAGATGGGTGAGGGGTCCCAGCACCTTTGGTGATGGCAGCTGACTCACCAGCTTTTGGAAGAGGTCCCCAACACGTTGCTGGTGACTCCACTGCTGCACTCGGGGGAAGAGCCCATCATAGAATTCTTTGTGGATCTCATAGAGCTCAGGCACTTTGAAGAATATTGTCTCAATCTGCTGACTGGTCAGCACAGGCTGGGAGGTGGTGGCAGCAGCTTTCAAAGGCTTCATAGGCTGAAGTGAGGAAAGAAGGAAATCATCATCATGCAAACCATGAATATTTACCTTTGCCACGCTGCAACACATCCCTCCATTGAGTTATTTTACATCCTACTAAAAAGTGAGATTTGCATTCACACAACTCCTGAAAGCTAGACATGTACAAGTTCTCTCATGGGGATCAGCTACCACTGGTAGGTGGATTTTCCCTGGATATTAATGTTGCAATTAAAATCCCTTTGCACTCCATTTCCCTAATCTCTGTCCAGCTGTACAGTAACATGTAATAATTAGCACAAGATACTTAAAGAGAGAGCTCCTGGATACTACCACATTAACAACTCCCAAACTGTGCTACATCCAGTCCTTCCTTTAAGCCTCCCTCTCTACTGGAGAAGAGGAGTAACAGGTACCTTTTGCACCCAGCAACTTGTAACCCATGGTATGTGAAGTTCAGGGAAACTCTGGATAGAAGCAGCAGTGAAAATTCAAGTACCAATGTTTGAACTGGCAACTTACCAGCAGCAGGGCCTCCAGGTGGCTCAGGTAGGTTTCCTCACTGGCTAGGATTCCTGACAGGACCCATTTTCTCATCTCCAGGCCCTTCTCCAGGTCTGGCTCACTCTACAGAGAAGTTGTTTAAGAGAAAAAAAAATTAAAAGAAATAAAGAGCTGGTTGCAAGGGGAATAAGAAAAAACCCCAAGAATGAGAATGGAGAGTAAAAGACCATTCAGTTGACCAGAGCACACTGTTTTTTCGGTTCACTTTCAAATTAAAGACCAAACAAAAAATCCTCTTGTGCTCAGCAACTTGTTTCTAGAAATATGCAAACATAAAACTATTGAGAAATTTTTCTTAACCAGCAACTGATACCACTTAGATTATTTCCAGGTGTTAGCTTTAGTCATCCAACTGTGGTGCCCCAATTAGGCGCCCAGACCTCTTCACAAAATTCAAAACATGGAACTTAAAAATTCAGACTTCATCCTCCTAAGCAAATCTTAAGGCCCTTGTTGTGTGCAACTCTCTCCCTCCTCCCACAGGAGCTCTCCAAAGCTGTGTTTTTGTGAGCAGACAGGATCATTCCTCTGTACTCCCCCAGGTGTGCATGAGCACACCATGGTCACAGCCTGACCTGCCTCCACAGGACTGATCTTCCTCCCACTCTCTGCTACTCCCTAAATTATTTTCCAGTATTTTCCAGCTCACAGAGTGTCCATTCTTAGTGAGAGGATGGAATAATCAGCATGGCTGGGAATGCACATACTGGTTTTCTTATTGGGATTCCACAAAGGAGTTCTTAACCAAAACAACTGAAGAAAGAGAAGGGGAAAAAAACCCCACATAACTATGCTCAAGGGCTAATGGGGAAGACTAGCATGAAGTGTTAAGAGAACTGCTGAATTTCAATTATCCTTCCTCTCAAAACTGTTACCCAAAAAAGCATTTAACCTGATAAAGTGAAACTGAGTGTTTCTAAAATTCTAGAAAAGTTGGTCAAGCAATGAAGGTTATAAATAATGAGAAACATCCCCCTTTTACAGAGTCTATTTCCAGTCCTTTTTATTTCTGTCATTCACAGAAATAGCATTTTAAAACTCCTGCAACCTTTTTATGTTGTTAAATGTCTCTTAAGAATAGAGTCAGAAGTTGGCTCTGAAAGGGTACATACTTTTCAAGGGATTTGGGTAGGTTTTTTGGGGCACCATCCTACTCTTAATATCCAGAGGAATCTTCAGCTTTTGATTTCCCAGTGGGAGGATCAGGAAGCAGAGCAGTACTCTCCACTCTAGTGGCTGCACATACAGCCCTATAGCTGCCCCCAAAAAAGCTCCACTTAGTTTAGGGTCCTCTGCAGATGTAGAGATGAGGTACCTGGGCTAGAGGTTCAGTTTGCAGAAGATACCACATCCTGAATGTGACTTTGAGCCCACGCACAACACAAAGAAAGAAACAGATCCTCACGCTCCCAGATATTTCTGGATTCTGTCTCATCAATAACCATCCTGACTTTTGAACAGTTTCATTAAATTTCACAAGCTATATTCTAGCCTAAAAGACTTGCAGCAACTACTTCATAAAAATTTTGTGAGGTGTCAAATACCACCACCACCTCTTAAATAAAAGTGGCAGACAGAAGCTGTTCTAAGGAAATGAGTAAGATTTACACACGTTAGGTACTACACGGAAAGAAGAACTTCTCTTTGCATCCCACCCTTCAGTGACATTCAGTAAGAACCACAGTGCCTTTTAAAATCTTGAAAGGGCATCTCAAAGAAGGCAAGAATTTGTAATTCACCAGTCAGTGTTCAGAAGACTTCAGAGAAACACCAGTGACAAACTCCATGGTAAAATGAACACTGCACCACACTCTGGGCATCTCTGGAGCACCTGTGTGACTGTCACAGAAATGTTCAACAAGGCTGGGATCATTCCTTATGGTTTCTGTGCCAGGAGTGCCTGGATGTCCAGCTCACAGACCATTTTGTAAGGCATGGTACACACACATAGGCAAGACAGGCAGCCCCAAGATATTCAATAAATATTGCCTTCATCCAAAGAGGAAGGGATGTGGCAGCCCTGGTGCAAGAAAAACACAATTGCTCTTGGTTTCCAAAGATTTCTTACAACACTTACAAAAGAAGAAGTGCAGCCACACAAAGAAGCATTGAGAAAAACTAACAGTGCTCCAAAGTCCCCACTGCTGAGGATGAGGTAACTGGTCAATATTGACACAGCACCATAATTATCTTTACCAGGTTCTCTTGGAGGAGGTGAGATTTAAAAACCAGCTGGGTATGTTTGTAACATCTGTGAAGAGCAGCACACAATGACAAGTTATTTAAATGACTTAAACTTCCCCATCACGACAGTGGCACAACAGTTTTCCTTGTAGCACTGGGAACAGTTTTCCTCTTCACAAGTAAAAGCTTTAATTTACAAGCCAGCTCTTGCTGGGCACCGGCAGCTGACGGAGATGGTATTTTCTGCTGGAATGTTAATTTCCTCCCGTTAAAAGAGATGCACTTTCAGAGAGACAAACATCTCCCAGGACACACTGCAGGCCTTCCTTCCTGGCCATTGCCACAAGGGCACTGTGCAAACTCCACGGATTTGTCCTAACCTTTTTTTAACAGGGGCATTTTTCCAAGTGTGATGCCTGTAGAAGTCCAGCCTTGGCCACAGCCAGCCAGGACACAGGGCAGGGCCTGGCTGCTTTATGCTCTGCACAGCAATTGCTCAAGAAACCCTCATGGGAGTTGATCCAACAATCACAGGGCACATTACAAGATCTCCAATGCAGTATCTCAAATTTACATAGGGCTTCCTCCAGTGTGAGAAGATGATCCCCTGCTCCTGCTGTGCCAGGGATCAATGCAGCACCAGGGCACTGCTCTGTGCATTGTGCTGCTGCTCCTGTTCCCTCCCAGGAGCTGTGTCCTGACAAGAGCTCCTGCTGAGGGAGGCCTTTGCTCACAGTGTCAGCTGGGGCTGCCTGGAGCATGATGAACATCTGGAAAACAGCCCCTGTGCTTCTTCAGCCTCAGTGTTCTCCCAAGCCACGCTTGTTATGAAATGTACTCCAAGGCTCAGAAATGCACTTGGTGCCAAGATCAGAAGGAAGAGGAGTAAGTTTATGATTTGGTATTACAACATTCCTCACTTACAGACCTGGGAAGAGGTTCACCTGCTCAGCCAGAGCAGGACAGCAGTGAGCAGGCAGAGACTGTGGGACTGTTCTCCCACAGTGCCCTCACGGCAGCCAGGCTGTGATGCACTCCAGGCCAAGGGCATTTCTGCTTTGCCCACATCTGACACAGAAGGGGAACGAAGAGCAACACTGACTCCAACAGCCTCACTGCCCCTCTGACCCTGCACTCCAGCCAGGACACTTAAGAGGGAACATCTTGGGTATTGGTATCAAGCTCCCCACCAGTACAGGGAGACCTGCCAAGGCTGAGGACTCCTTTCCCCTACCCTGGCAAGAAGGGTGCAGTCTGAAATCTTTGAGTGCTTGTGGCAAGTGGAGGAGCTGGTACCACAGAGGATGGGGAAAATACACCTATTACCAAAGTGCAGATGGGATGTTCCCAGCAGGAAGTGGGAGCAGCTTGTGTTGGCAAACTCTAACCACTCAGCAGGGAGTGCCAGGTGGTCAGCAGTCCATCCCATGCTTCCTACCCAGCTTGGTTAGCCTGTTTTCCACTTGTACAAGTCTGACTGGTATTTCATGCTCTGACTGTCCCTGCCTTTTTGATGCCAGCATCCATGTCTAGCCTTTCTCCATTGCCCTCCCATCTTTTGGCTACCTCTCTACCCTCGTGTTTCAGAATAAATCTTACAGGACTGTACCAGGGCAGCAGTCAGAGCATTCCTTTCTCCCTGCCATGGGAGCAGTGAGGACCCAGCACCCTCCCAAATCTGAACAATCAAGAAACCAGTGCTTTGCTCCCACTCCTCATGAACTACATTTGAAAACATCAAAACCATAAGGAAGGTGGAAAGCAGGCTACAGGAAATTACACAGGTATCTCATGCCTAAAAGATCCTGGTGTTCTCCTCTCTTCTCAACTGGGTGGTGCTTTTTTGCTATTACAAAGCCTTAAAAACCAAAAGATTGAGTCACAGTGCAATCTTGCAACCTGAACCAAGGCCAGTGAGAGGGGTTGGAAGCTCTGGAGATATCAGAGCACACACACTGGCCCCGAGCCATGGCTGGGTTGAATGTGTTTACAGCTTGTCAGCCCAAGCACTTTAGTTTACTAACCAGGCTGGCATCGTGTGCTGTGTTTAATTACTGCAAGGCTGACATTCACCAGCTCCAAGGTTTAGACAGGTTCAGCTCTTCCTGACTCTGTTTAAAGAACTCAGGGCTTCCTGGTTCTTGTTTAAATTAACAGCAATAATTGTTTTCTTGCAAATGTTAGAAGAGCACAGATTAAGAATCTAGAAACCACAACACGTAAGGTTTTGCAAAGAGGCTGCTGCTGGCACAGCTCTGTAAAGAGAATCAGAGATTCAAAGTGGGTGTATAAAAGGCACTCTTCCTTTGGTACAGGGTGTTCACAGACCATGCAATGAATGCATTCAAAGGCAAGGTTTCCCATAAGGACAGCTCACAATCTCATACAGAAGCTGACAGCCTACAAAGGAGAAAAAAAACATTCCGTTCAATTTTTAAAGTGTAAATATGTTTGAAAGCTTCTGCTGGAGGTGTCTCATTGTCTTGGTGATATTAAACAGGGCAAATTCTGTAATCAAGCCAATCATGCTTCATGTGGGGAGGGGAAGCAGCAGGGAGAGGAGCCAACATTATTTATAACATCAGTACTGGTGTGCCAGCTCTCCTCAGGAAGGGCTGTACTTCCAGGCAGAGCCCTTAAGGAGCAAAGAATTGGAGAATAAAAAGGAAAAACTGCATCTGTTGGGGGTGGTGAGGGGAAAGTGACAGTAAAACAAAACAAACAAACCAATTCAAAATACTGAGAGGAAGAAAGGAGAATGATTTGGAAATGCTGGAGGGGGAAGGACAAGCTAGCAAGAGTAGTATGAAGAAGAGGAGTAATCCCATTTACTGCTGTAGCTTCAGGTCAGCTTCTCTGCATCCCCTTGGGACCAAGTGAGAAGCAAAATCCACAACCTGCTCTGCCACAGCCCTGCTCTTACTGAGCTGGCAGACAGCAGGAACAAAGGGATCTGATCTGAGGAAAGGCAATGGCTGCCAATGCTGCACCAACCATGGAGGCACAGCAGAAAAGGAAAGAAAAATTCTGCCTGAAAGTCTGTAAGTAGCAGCCAATTTCTCCTCCAAACAGAACAGTAAGATGTAGTCACTCAGCTTTAGCACTCCTGCCTCCCTTGCTTTGGCAGATGCAAGAATTGGAGAGATCTATTTTGTCAAAATCTCACCTTCTACATTCCTGGGAAGGGACTCCCTTCATTTCCTGGGATGGTGGAATGAGCTTTGCCTTTCCACTGCCTGCCCCGCACCCACCTCCACAGAGCCCCATGCAGGTCTCTGAGCCTCTGCTGGGCAGCATCCTGAAAGGCCTTTCCTATTTCTGCACTTCCCTCTCCTCCTATGAGGAGCAGCAACAGGATGACAGTGAGTGAAGCTTCCCTCTTCTCCCAGCCTAAATTTTTTAGCCCTCAGGCTGCAAGCTCCCCACTCCAAACTCCCGGCAGTAACTCTTCTCTTCTGAAGGGTGTCAGTCACTGATTTTCCAGCTGTCCCAACACCTTCCTGTGGCCTAAGGATACTGTAGCAAGCAGTCTGTCCTCCTCTTTTATCCAGGTATTTTCTTGTCTCTTCACCCTCACTGTATGGGAAAGACAGACACATTCTCTCTCTTTCTGGGAGTGAATTACCACTGTTTTTTACCAACAGTCTGACACCTTGTAAAGCTACCAGCACTGTCTTATTTGGCAAACATTTGGGCTGACATTTTCCAAGAGAGGTTTCCAGAATTTCTGTAAAGTTCAATCACAACAGTTCAGCTGTTACAGAAAGGAAGGCTTGGGAAAATTAAATCACTTCCCAAGTTAAATAAACAAACAACTTAAGCATTAGTGGAACCTATTTCTCCTTTTTCCTCTCTCCCTGCAGGCTTGCTTCACAGCAAAGTTTGGCAAAAGCACTGGTTTTATGGCAGGACATGCATCAGCAGCCCAGCCTGAGATTCTAGAAGAGCCAGCAGAAATGGAGCAAATTGGGTTTTTCTTTAGTTGCAGGCACCTAAAGAAAAAGGGCAAGAAGACAACTTTAAAAGCAAAGACATCTAAAGAAACATGTTTTCTGCTAATCAAGTTTAGTGCAAAAGAAAACAGAAGAGACACAAGCCCTGCTATTTCTGGTCCAACACTTGTTACGTGTTTGGCTCTGCAGTGTGTTTGACAATTAATTTTGTTTACTGATGTCTTTCCACTACAGCTGAAAACACAGCTCAGCAAAAGCCATCTAACAGCTCATGATGACTTGAAGTTTAACTTGCTTGAGAAATACCTGGATATAAATTAGTCTCTTTCTCTTGTCATGGACTGTCCAGGGATTGTCATCTGTGGACTGAATACAGACAGGATCAAGTGAAGCGGTTGAGGTTCATGATTAGAAGTCTAATCTGTATCAGGACAGCTCTTTCTTTTGGAAGCCATGAAACATCTTTTTACAGTCAGAGAAAAGAAAGCAGCAATTTCTGTCAAAAATTATTTTTGAAGAAGCAGCCTTTAAGCATTATAAAGTAATTTTTAACTACTCTTAAATGCTTATGAAGCAACATTCAAACAAATAAAGAACAAGATTAACTATTAGGCAGTGTCTCTTTCAGGCCTCCAGTCACAGGCACTATCAGAACTGGTTCTTTGAAGATAACTCTCAGCCATGTGTCATCACAGTGTTTTTCCTTCATCCTGAGAAGCACAACCTGGAAATCTCAAGCCAATATTAAAATGGCTTTGGAGCTTTTTGAATTTACTAATGATAATTTCTTCATTCAAAAGCCTCTTACATATCACAAGAATTCACATCTTGAGAGGTAAGAAAGCATCTCAAAACTAATACACTAAAGCATAAGCAGCTAACTAGATTCCACACTTTACAGTCCAATAAAATTCAAACACCAACAATGTATCTACTTAATAATGCTTTAAGAGATCTTGACAATGGATTTTATAAAAGGGGAAGAGGGAGGACACTGTACCAGGAAGGATTCTTAACCTAGAATTCATCCTGGAAGAAGCCAGCATAGCTGTGACAGTAATGAACAGAGAGCAGAAGGATGTGTATAATGAACACTAAGCACTGATGGTTTGTGGCACTTCTCACACTTCCTTTTTATGCGAGTTAAATAAAACTGCCTGATAATGGTGATGGTGTTGATTTACACATAAACTGGTATCGCTAAAATATCCATAATTATCTTCATGACATCTTAATTAACAGGAAAGAACAATATAAAGGCAACACATAAGTTAAAACATTTGGATGAGAGGTTCCAAAGTGTCACTTACAACGTGGGAATTCAAGGTTGTTTGGCACACTTTCTTAGAAGTACTGTAGGAAGGAAGTGACAGTTGGCTTTGTGTTATTAAACATTTTTGTGAATGGTTTGGGGAACCCAGAAGTTTGAAAATGACAAAGATATTCAGGGAAACAGCAACTTGGGACTCAAGTGCTCTGCAATCCACTGCAAAAGGCTAAAAAGAAACAGAAGGCTGAAAGTCCAAGGGACTAATCCAAGCTGAAACTAGGACATTTTGGACTGTGAAGACAGCAGAGCCAACAGTTCTTTTCCAAGGCATACAAATGACCCACTATCAAGACTATTAGAAAACAAAAAAGAGAAACTTTCCTGAAGTTCCAAGCTATAGCCATGCTACTGAACCTGAAGCAAAACCAAAGCAGGGTAGATTGAAGGCCTCTGTTAAGCCACAGGTCAGGCAGGGCAGTCCCTTCTGTACTTTTTATCTAAGAGAACTGATTATATGGACAGCTGTTTAGTGAATAGTCAAATCCAGTACAAGTAGTGGCCATCTCCCAACTGAAGTCACCATTTCAGAGCTGGCAGTTTTAATTCTTTTTATTCCGTTTTCACAGGCTGAAAGAAATAGGTCTTCTAGATGCTTGATCAAAACCCTTAACCTACCTGAAAATAACTTTTATTTTCCTTGTGAAAGGCAATGACAACATGCAGAGATGTATGAATGTGTTTTGCTCCACAGTCTCCTTTCCAAAACACCTGCTATTTAGAGACCCTCTCAACTGCAATTAGTCACCAGTTCTCTCCACTAAAACGCACAAAGGGCTCAAAAATCACATACACAACACTGAACTCTGAAGTTTAGGCTTAGCATCAGCTATAAGCCCCAGTTTAGCTTTAAATGTACAGCACCCATCAGGCCGAGTGCATAACGTTGGGTGATCCGTCCCGCGGGAAGGCCGGCCACACCCTGCCAGCCCACAGGGCTTGGCCCAGGGCACCAAGGCAGGGAGGGAGGCAGGCAGGGAGGCAGGGAGGGAGGGAGGGAGGCAGGCAGGGACTCACAGATTTGGTGGATTCCAGAGAGCCCGAGGACAGCGTGTCGCGGCTGCCGCGGCTCTTGGAGCTGAGGTGTGGCGAGGAGGACGGCGAGTCGTCGATGTAGGGCATCATGTCATGGTGCCGCCTCTGCTCCTCGGCGCGGTCAGCGTCGTACGCGTATCCCGGCGGGGTCCCCCCGAACGGGGCATCTGCAAAACACAGCACAGGCTCTGCTCACCCTCTGCTCCACGGGCACGGCCCCCCGGCTGCTGGGCTCACTCAAGGGAGGGACCACAGCCAGCCACAGTTAAATAAGGATCGAGGATCACAGGAATAAACGGAATTAAATTCAGGTTGCCGGCAGAAGTTCGCTTCGCTTATTCTAAGTGCTAAAAGGTAAAGTCGTTTTTAGCATTAGTGGTCATTTAATTGCAGCTCTTTCCCTCACGTTTTCCTGCAAAAGCATCAGCATCAAAATAAATCCTTTTGCCAGCTCTGTAAAAGTTACCAGTCTGGGTTTAGGAATGTACTGGGTAACAGACCCTGGGTTTTCTGTGGATCAAGAGCAGGTGATGCCTCTGCCAGTTTAGAAAAGATAGGTAATAGATAGCTCAGGGGAGAGCTGTAACTCTCTCCATACATCTCAGCAACAAGAAGACTAGGGAAGCAACAAGAAGACTAGGGAAGAAGGGTCCTGCATGTCAAGTGAACCAACCTACTGCCAAAAATAAAATCCTAAAAGGTCCTCTTCTTTTGGCTGCCCCTCCTCCTATTTAACCCCTTAAACAAATAAACAAATCACCCACCACACTGTTCCTTTCTATACATCCTGTCTCCCCTCCTCCAAAAAACCCTAAAACAACACATCCAAAACACAAGCAGAAAACGATGGTGGTATGAAGAGTCAAGTTAACCATTACTGCATGAGACGTCAATGAACTTCTGCAAGAAAAATTGGTATGAAAACTGGTTATGGCATCTTTAGTTGCTGTGTACAGAGACTGCTCCTGCAAAAATCTGTAACCAGGACACACACTGAGCAGCTCTTTCTGCCATAAGCTAAAAGGCTTTTCACCTCTCTGCACAAAGAATATACACAGAGGACCCAAATTTGGTGTCTGCACAGTGACAGCACACCACAATTTCCATGGGCCTGTGAAGCACTTTCAGCTGCCAATGCCCAGAAGCATCCTGTGTGTGACAGTAACAGCCATGCATGGGCCACTATCTACAAAATGGCACAGTTGTTCCTCCTCTTTCTTGTAGCTACAAGTCACAGAATGCCACCCTTCTCTCCAAACTGAAAAAGAACCCCAAGGAGATAAGCTAGTTCTGCCTTTACAGTAGCCAGTGAGCCTTATGGAAGACAAAGCCATCAAAAAAGGAAAAAATAGTTATATTTGAACACAAGTAGAACCAGTTTCTTGTTTTCACAAATATCCAGGTTCTGTGAAAATAATAAGCAGCTGCTGCCAAGCATACTAATAATCCTGTTATACATCACTAAGGCAGGGTGGAGGAGTAACATTTTAAAGCCCACTTTCCTCCCTCACAGTAAACTCAGTTAAAGCATGACTCATTTCAGTAAAAGATGTGAACTTTATGTGGAACAGAATAAAACTTGATCTATGTGGCTTTTTCAGGAGGGAGAGCTGGTCTGGGGAATTTACACAAACAATATACTGAAAACCCAACAATAAACTCACTGTAGATGTGAGCCTCTGTCTCGGCTTGTACAAAATGCCACCCAGCTAAGTAACAGCCTGGCACAAGACCTTTAGGCTGCTGAAGGACTGTGGCAATATTATTTTAACAAACTAAATTGAGTTTTATGTCACTAACCTGCTCAAGTTATTAACTTGTGCTCAAGCTCTGAGAGTTACTCAAAAGACCTGTTAGATTGTGCACAATCACAGGAAGGAAGGGCAGAGGGAAGGTGCTATCTGTTCTCTGGAAGGAGCTTTGGTCTAGATGTTAGAGGTTTCCACAGTCCACAGCCATTTAGAAAACACCACAAAAGTTGATTTGCTAAACAGCAGCTTGAATGGAAGTTGCTGAAAACAAGAACATTCTAACCCAAGAAACCTGTGATACATTACTGACACCTGAACATGGGTGTTATCCAACAAGGAACATCAGTACTGGGCACTTATGCTGGCCTCAAGTCTGCTCAAGGACGAGTTTCTTTTTCCTGCAGAACTTTCTTCAAACTATTCTTATCCAAGCCAATTTCTCCACACTCATCCAGTAACGAGACCAAGTCACTGTGCGGAAATCAAGGCAGGAATATTTTTTCCACTCCCAGTATTCACTCTCAAAATGAATAGTTCACTCCACTTTTGTCAGTGGGGGAGTAAATGCAGACTAAAATACATTAGCAGAAAAGCTTGCAGTGAATAACAGCATTTCCACTTTCCTCACTTTCTCCAGCTAAAAAGCAGCTTTACACTTCTACCTCCCATAATGTGTTCTATCTCCTACTGCACAGGAAAACCTTTACCTGAAACTGGAGGAAATGCCAGGTGGAGGATCAGCTCAGAGGAATATTTATTACTAGCTTTGCAACAAGATTCAGTCTACTTTTGGATCACTTTGTCTCCCTAGCCATAAAAAAGAAAATAACTCATCTCGACATGGAATGAATCTATCAGTGTCACAGCCTGCTATGAGATCTGTTCATAAAGCTCCACACAGAATTTAAAACTTTATTTCTGTATCCTTCTGGGATTCTTCACACATTAAAAAGCTTAGAAGTAGTTATAATCCCCCTTCTTTCTAGTATTGCTGAATACAGGATTGAAATCCACCTATGGAGATTTTAATTATCTCAAAGGCAGAAAGACCTTCTCGCTTTTATCCTGCCATTTTTTTCCAAGAGAAGTAAAGTACTGCCACAGCCAGCTCCACTACGCAAGCCTGAACACCAGGAACAGAGGTAGCCTTGTGTCTCTGTGATTAAAGAGCCCACTGTTGCCAGGGAAACTGGGTTATTCACATCTCCTGAGCCCAGCTGAACGCTCACAGGCTGCTCAGCCTCCACCTGCGAGCAAAGGGACCAGAGCAAAGAGATCAGAGCCAGGAGCTCACCTGCTCTGACTCTTCCAGCTGCTCTAGGTGCTGCTGTGCTCCATGGCAAGTGGAGACAGCTGATGGGCTCAAGCAAGAGCACTTGGTTTCTTAGCCAGTGTCTCTGTTAAGGTGAGCACTCAGAGGGTTCTTATGCTCATTTTAGGGCCAGCCAGTCTCAGAGTTACTATCAATAACTGGGCCATCAAGGCCAGAGGAAGATGAACCACTGCAGCAACAGAGCAGTGCTGACAAGAAAAAGGGCAGGCAAACAGGAATGATGGGCTCCAACACGGTGTGCTGAGAGACACTGAGGACACGGCCCCATGTGTGTTCTGCTTCTCACCTCACCACCAGGCACAGCCCTTTCTTCTCCTCTTTGGGTAACCCGATCCCATAGAGAAGAGCAGCAGCTGTGACTCACAGAAATGAGCCCTCTCAGCACCCAAGGGGAGCTATTTCTACCCCTGGCCCACTGACATTCTCTTACACCACCACTCTCCTGCACCAGCACAATGGGCACTGAACCACCTGCGACTACAAAGGCTCATCATTAATTCACACATTCTGCAAAAAAACGCCCAAGCATTTACTTCCAGCTTTGGTTCTGACAGCAACAACCTGGCCTTGCTTTGCTTCAGCTTATGTGAGTCTGTTCTAACATTTCCCTCCTCATTACTGCTTCCATCCTCTCATCTCCTTTTTCATCTCCGTCACATTTTCATTTTTGTTTGTTTTTCTCAAACATAAAATTCCTTTTCTCTGTGATTCCGTGCCTCCCCTCTTCTAAACTGCTTCTCTCCCTCACTGCTTCAAATTTCCCCTGGCTGGGGGGTAAGGAAGAATCTAACAAATTTACAGTTACAAATTCACTGGCACTCAGAGAGAGCACAGCAACACTGCTCCCTTGTCCTGTTGCCTACACCCTTCCTGCTGGGTGCCGCATTCATTCTTTGGAAATATGAAATCATAGACCTAATGGGAAAGCAGGAAGGGTAAAAGAAATTAACTTCCAAGTAAAAAGAAAGATTATCTGCATCTAATCCACGGCCACACAATGGTTCAAATGCACGTGTCATACTTTCACAGCAGCACAACATCCATAGCTGCTTGAGAGGCTTAGCAGCAGCCTGCCGAGAAGATTCCGAGCGAGCTGTGCTCCAGCTAATCCTGCTAAAAGAGCAGTGAAGCCACAGCAGCTCAGACCTGCCTGCCTAAGTAAATACCTAGAATCCTGGAGGGGGAAGGGAGCTGTACATCCTGCCAAAGCCCCACATCACTGTGGCTTCTTTGTGAATGGTACCAAGGCTAGCACAAGTTTGTAATGTCTACACTCACTCCAAAAACATCCCCACAGCTGCAGAGCAGAGCAGAGCTAAGGCAGTTTGCACTCCTGTGTTTCTATGCCAGGGAATGTGTGAGGCCATAGTTTGACAATGCATTGTCTTGGCAGGGACAGGGTTTTAGGTTTCCCCCACCAAGCCATAAACCACTTCACTGCCCTTTCCCCTCTTATCCCCTTAGTTCTGCAGCCCCACAGATGCCTGTGGTCCAGATAAAGAACTCAGCCAGCTCAAAGAAAAATATCTTTGACGCTTCCCTTCTAAGCTGGATCAGCTCTGTGATCTAGTTCATGGCTCAGAAATCCAAACTGGAAGGAGACACACACAGTAGATATGGGGTGGGCACATTTAAAAGCTTCTACTGCAACTGAAGAACATATTAGCAAAACACTGTTTCGTTTTCCTTCAGGCTGAAGCTCAGTCAATTCCTGGGATTTACACGTGGCTGCTTTAGGGCTAAGTTACTGGAATGCAATACTGCTTCTATTTTTATTTTTCCTTTGTACCCTTTAAGTTACTAATGTGCCTTCCAACCTTAGCTCCAGCTTTTGCACTCTGTTTGGTGGTAAACAATACAGAAACATGTCATTTTATTTCTTAGTGCTGGCCAGGCTACTTGGAGAAGGATCAGGGATTCAGGCCCAGTGCTGAGCACAGGTAAGAAGTACATCAGTGTGGATGGGCTGGGAATGCAGTTGCCTGGGGAATACAGCACCATTTTCTAAAAGATACAATAACTAAGCTATGGAAAGCTAAACATCTTGCTTATTTCCTTGACATATCCTGAATCATCATCTCCAAACCGAGGAACTAGCACACTAAACATGTAAAAGATCACACAAAACTGAGATCCACAAATGATAATGATGGTGTTTACCTATACCAGGAGCCTGTCCCCCAGGCCACAAAGATCAAATATCAAAAGAAAAAGAACAGACACGTTTGCCATGTCAAATCCCTACAACTTGATTTTTCTTGGCTGGATGAAGAAAAGGCTCTGCTAGGATGCTAAACAGATTCAAAACAAACTATTCTCTTCATCCTTTCTATCTCTTCTCTATGTAAAGACAGTACACCTACATGTAAGGTTATGTAGCGAACCCTGAAGCCCCCACTCAAGTACAAAACCAATTCATTTAGGAACAAAAAGTCCCATTGATTTGTAAACCCATTCTTTAGTATGGAGCATCACCACTCAGCTCCAAGGCTGCCCATGGCCTCAGACTGTGTTTCTCCTTTAGGCACATGAAGCGAAGCAAAGCCAACTGTCAGTGCTGACTGACTCTCACCAGGCACCCCATCACTGGCCCCAGAAAATGTCCAGAGGATGATGCCTCACACTGCTGAAGAAGCTGACTGGGAGCATGGGCTGCAGCAGCAGCAGTGGAACACCTAACACAGCTCATCCCCCAGGAAACAGCCACCAGCTCCAACCCAGAGTTTAACACACAGCTCCACACGGGCTGCGCTGCCCCTTCTGCAGGTGACATGAAACCCTCTCCAGGGAACAGAATAAAAGGGAAACAGCACTCCAGGAAGGGAGGTTTCTAAATGCATTGCTGGACACTAGAATGACCACTGCAGCTTATGCAGAATGCAAAAAACCTCTTTGTGAATCCAAAATTTCAGCAGATTTTCCCCCAGTCACCAACATGCATTCCAGGTTTGCATCCTCTGCTCTCCCATTCCAGTAAGCAATCTCTCAATCATGTGGAGTGCCTGCAGAAATGAGACCTGTCACATGTAAATTTTCACAATGCTTCAATGTCTGCTCAGGAAGGGTAAGGCCCTCACATACAAGCCAAGTGTGCATGTGCATGTACAGATTGAGAACTGCACCTTATTTTTGAGCTGGAAGGAGGAGAAAGCAATGCACCTTGCGTATGGAAGCAGCAAGACAGCTGGTGGTTCTCTCCTCCCTCCCTCCCTCCCTGGGGGGATCCCAGGCCATGGATGTTAACCAGCCTCCAAGAAACTTCTGTCTCTACCACAGATGAGCTTTATCCCCATAGCAGACAGCGCCCTTAAGTCTTTAGGAGATGAATTAACTGCAGTCCACTTTTAATCTTTTAGGTGTGTCAAACCCAGATCATTAAACATCTAAAAAGAAGATCAGAGTTCTTTAATCTGCCCATATATTCCATGAAGAGTTCATGCAGAGACTAGAGGACAGGTCTGATCTGTTTGTAGCATTTGCTGTCATTGCTGTATTTGTGGGGACAGATTTAACATCCATGCAGATCCAATGTCCCTGCAGAAGAGGTTCCATCATCCACCCCTAATGTGAAAGCTGGCCCCACTGAGGCCATTCTCCACCTCAGGGAAACCTAAGGCATCCTCCCACAGGACAGAAAGAGCTGCTCACTACAGCTACTTGGAGTCATTAGAAAAATCCAGGAAGCTAACCTGATTATCCAGCAGAGTCCAGACAAGACTGCCCTGTAGCATGCAAATTCCAAGGATCTCCCTTCTGCCAGCACAGCTTCCCTGCTGCTCATCCTCACTCCCAACAGCTGCAGCCAGCAGTGCTGAGGAATCACACACACCTCACAGCCAGCCAGGCCTGCACAAAGTGCAGGGCACAGCAGGCAGCAAGGCAGGGGCAGCAGAGCTGTAAACTCCCATCTCTCCCAGACATCTGACACTTTGAGCAGTCTCGGTCCAGCTGAAATACTGGGAGGGAAGCACAACCATTGCACACCACAAACCAGACAGGGGAGTCGGACCGATAACAACAGCTGCGATTAGGAGCAGAACAGGTTACACGTTCAGATGTGGCCTTTCAAATACAGGGTGTCTCCACAGCCATTTGTAAATTTTAGGCTATACTACAAGCAGAGGGGTGTGACTAACATTAGGAGACAAAGTTACACCCATTGTCACCGCAGAAGGCAAGCCTTGAGCATGTCCCTGTGACAGCTGACAGTGCCCATGTCCCGGTGGCTGCTGCACGTCCTCCCGGGCACTTACAAGGTTTAATCTCCCCACTTCGAGCCCTAAACAGCAAACACACACACATATACCAACAAGGGATGTTCCCAGCATGACTGGCTGCAAATATGTTGCCAACAGGTAAAGACAGAGAAATTTGGTCAAGCCTGAATTATACAGGTAGCATCCATTCAAGGAAGAGGGTAAGAGTACTCACAGGGCAGGCCAGGGCCCAAAGCAGTGGAACTCCTGTTAGCTTTTTTCTTTTTTTCACTGTTCCTCCTGACTGTTTACCACTAAGTGATAATGGCAAACATTACACCCCATAACATGGATGAATACTTGAGGTTCCTGCCTTAGAGAGAGCAGAAACTGAATCTCTTTCCTTACAGCATCTATGTCTTTAGATTCTTCTCCTGTTTTATGTTTTTGAGGCAAGTTGGAAAGGTTTCCATGTTCAGTTCATATTGGCAGTCAGGCCACTGGATGTCCTTGGCAAAGGAAACCCCAAAGTGCACTGGAACATTTTTGCAGTTTTCTTTTCCACTGCTTACTCAGGATTGTGCACCAAGTTTAGCTGTCCTCATTTGCTGCAAGTCTAACAGGCAGAAAGCAGATTTTAGGCCTGGTTGTTCACATGTAGAGACTTTTCAGCACACAGATACATGGGCAGGCAGCTACAGTCAGAAGTACATGTGGCTTTGTGCCAAAGGCACCAGGAGATTTAGCACTGACTAGATCAGAGGTACAAACTGACTGAAACAGAGAAAACATGTCCATGAAAAATAAAGTAAAAAACACCAAGAGCAAAACCAAACAAGTAAACAAGCAGGAACCATGCACAGCTGTAAGGAGAAGAACCTGGAAGTCAAACTATTTCCCAACAAAAGCAGGGCCTGCATTATGGGGGCCAAAACTTTAGGATTCAAGTAGCTTCCCCTGTGTAGGTTCCTGTCCATGTGCCCCCACTGTCTCCTAAATCACGTTTGCAGGGACCATGGCATATCACAGTAGGAGCTGGCTAAGCTAAAAATAACTGGAAAGAGTGTTATTTGATAAGGCAGAGCAGCTCCTACTCCATGGCACTGATCCCCTCCACACAATGCAGCAGTAGCAGCAGAGGTGGGATGCAGCTGATGTGACTGTTCAGGTCAGCACTGCTCAAACTACAGTCTTCATTTCAGTTCTAAAAAAACAACCCAGTAACAAAGCCCAAGTGGAAACTGCATATACTGAGTGCATTGGGAGGGCTGCTGCTCCCATAGCCACTGTGGCTCTGTCATCTGCCAGGTGAATGGAAGAAAATTCCAACCATGATCAGCATACTATTTACTATTTTGCTCTTCACAGTTGTCTCAGAGTTTTGCAGTCACTTCAAACAACATTTGGCAACAGGAATCTCCAGAGAAGCAGAATATAAAATTAACTGAAACAAAATGGAGCAATTGTCACCCCATGATCTCTTAAAACCCCTCCCCACTTCTATATACACCTTTTCCTGTATTTAACTAGAGCAGACCAACAGTCCTGGCATGTGGAGAGGAAAGGGCCTGTTCAAACAAGAGTTTAACTGAACTGACAGTTCTGTGAGAAGGGAAGGGAGGGTCAGCCCTAGGCAATGAGGGGTATTAAAGCCTATTAAAAAAAAGCCAGTAAAATGTCTGATAAGAACATTCTTCTGTTTCTAGATCTTCAACCTCTTTCAGGATGATTTGCTTTGGCTTTGTTTTTTTGCAATATTGTTTTGTTTCCTCACTCGTGCAGCTGGGACACTAAGAAGCCAATAAAGGTAGCTGCCCTCTTCCTGTTTACACTGTAAATCTACCCATTGACATCTTACTTGTAACACTGTGAAAAATAAGCTATTGATTTACTATCTTGGCCTAGAAAAAGCAACCCAAGCTAAACGCCTTGCTAGGCAGATGGTTCTGCCTACACCACTGACAACCCTTTCTGAACACAGCTGCTGCCCAAGCTCATGCCTTCCTGTCATCTGGATGGAGAAGAAAAAACACTTTTGTGTCATTCATAATCATGGCAATGTAGTTATATGAACTTCTTTTAATTAAAGATGCTGAAGGTGGAACACAGCTTCCTACCAGCATTACTAAACATCATCTCCTCCCCATCTCTTTCCCCTTGGAACTACTAGCTTAAGATGAAGGTGTAACATGCCAAGGTCTGCTCTGGGTTAGGAAGTTCTCAGCTGGTATACCACTCCATCTTTTGTACAAACTGTGTGCTTCTATGCAGAACCTGCTTTTAGAAGTGGAAGTTCTCCTCTAATTAATATGAAGAATAAATTTAGAAAACCACGATTCAAGAACAAGCAGCACAGTGGTGCCAGAGTTCTCCGAGAAGCTGAAAAGCAGATGAGAGGAAAGACCTCTCAGTCTGAGCTCATGGTGTACTTCACCAGACACCAACAATGCTGGTTTATGCTTCAGCATCATTGACTGATTCACTGCTGTTCAGATTTTATTAAAACATGGCAGGAGAGGGAGCTTACTTTGGTAACACAGATGTGTTACACCACCACTTCATTAAGCCCTGCCATCCCACAGCATGAATGAGCCAACAAGGGATTTTGAAGCCAGGCCAAGGGGAAGCACTAAAATGCCAATGAATTTCAGCCAAAGGAAAACAAGACCACATCAGTCCCAACCAAGACAAAACCTGTGTAGATGATGGTGTCCCCCAAGAGCTTTGTTCTGTACCCAGACTTGTACATACAAAGCAGAGCTCCTGCTCAGCAGCAGCCCCCAAAGCAGACTGGGTGTTCTCCATGCCCAGCAAGTCACAAAGCAGTTTCTCTCAGTAACTCTGCACCAAGGCCAAGGACTGAGCTCCTGCAGCTCCCCAGTATTTCGAGGGGAGCTGTGCACATGCAGGGACACAGAGCCTGGCTGCCTGCATAGACAGCTGTGACTGCCACACACACACACATTCTTCAAGGGCACCCAGAAGCTGCAATTCAGCTCAGCTGGTGCAGGAGAGGGCAAAGCAGGAGAAGGACTTACCTGTGGAAACAGCTCTGTCCTCTGCAGGCCCCAGAGCAGCCTCTGCACTATTGCTGAACTGCAGGTGATGGAGCCAAGGATTGCCCACAATGAGGACTCACCCCCAGGCAAGTCACAAAACAAACAGAGTTTCAGGAGAGTGTCTCCACACCCCACATCCCTGCACAAGACCTCTTTCCCTCGAGGTGAAAAAAGCTTATTAAGGAAACACTCTGGGACACAGAGTTAAAAACCACAAAATATATACACCAAATATCTGTACATAAACACACACACACACACACATATATCTACATATACACCCCACAGAAGAGGAATGTTCAGGTGCCCCAGCTATCTGGGAGCAGGATTTGGTCTGCCAAAATACAGCCTGAACCCAAGCAATCCACTGCAGACTCCTACTGAGCAGTCTGCACAGCAGGATAAGATTTTAAAAGATTAAGCAGTACAGCATGGACAGTCACATACAGAGCAGACACAGCCAATGATGATGCTTGCTGCTGTTAACACTTTCATTTCCAAATTCCATTGCTTTATAAAAACAGGTGAAGAATCTGAACAGCTATTCCGGAGCATAACATGAAGCCAGAAGCAGAGAATTCTCATAGGAGCTGGTTTAAAGTAAGAAAACTTTAAAACCAATACAGCAGCAAAAGAAATGCTTTCTCCATATGGTTCTGGAATTACTTTCTCCTTTTATTTCCAGTGGCACACCCCTCTCAAAAGAGCCAGACAACTATCCAAGCTGAAGCACTGAAATTCCAGAAGGAGTGATAATCACAGTGGTCTGACACTGGCACTTAAGGCCTGCTTCTGATTTCAAGCCTGAAAAAAAAAAAAATCAATTATTTACCAGAATTACGACCTACTTAGCAGATAATAGCCTGGGATCTCCTCCCTCCCCCCCTTACAAGCAACATTTTGCTAGAGAACAAAGCATTAAAAAGGAAAGTAGGTGGGAGTAGCAGGAACAGGGGCCGTTTTCAGGAGCTCTCAAGCCCAAAGGCACCCAGATCAGTGCCCAGGCAGCTCCCAGTGGGCAGCTGGTGATGGGAAGCAGCTCCCCCTGTGCCAGGCAGCCCTGAGCCCTTTGGCTGAGTGAGCAGCGAGCTGCCCTGGCTGCCTGGCACTGCCACCACACCCGGGGCTGTGGAAACCCTGGCTGGGCCTTGTTCTGCATGAACTGACACTGAAATCAGCATTCTGAGAGGAGAACGCTTCTACAAAATGAAACACAAGGAGAAGCTCTATGGAAGGCAACCTATAGCTAAGAAGAGAAAAACTTCCAATATTTGAGACAGGATCCAAAATCTTCAAGACACTGAGCTTCCAAAAGCCCTTTATGTCAGGCAAGAGACAACAGAACTTCGTGCCAAAATGTTTTACAAGTACACATATGGTCTTGGCACCTTAACCAGACACCTTAGAAAGAATATAGACCTAAATGACTCTTTGGCCTCATTCACTCCAAGTTAACAGAGGTGGGGATATAGAAATTCACAGCAATTTGTATTGCAGTGAAAGGTACTTTAACCCCACCTACCCCCAAGGATCTGATTTAGAAATTATGTCAACCTAAACTCCTTACATAGTCCACAGGCATGTCCAGAAGCAAACAAAAATCTTAGATGGGATAAACTGCTTACTGGAAGGGGATCAATCACTTGCCAACAGAAGAAATCCTCACAGTTATGCTCCCCCTATCAGAGGGAGAGGATCCAGGCCATGGTTTCTGACTTGACTGGATCACTTTGAAAGGGAAAAAGATTGGCCAGGCCCAGACACTTGCTCTGAACTGAGTAAATTGTATGTACAGGTAATCTTTGTGCCAGTAAGGGAGCACAGCCCAGAAGGATGGCTGCACCCCTCCATGCAGCACAGCTGCCTTGAATCTTCATTCCTTTTAAAGGAAATGTATTTATTTATTTTCGTCTCTTGCCTTTCATCTCGTGTTTGCAGACAGTCAAATATTTTGAGTGAAAACTTCACAGAAAAGCCTAACCATCTTTAAATGGAATACACATACAACCAGAAGCAAGTAAAACACAACAGGGGAAAAATAAAGGACCACTTGTACATCAGCACTATATTTAGATACTGCTTTAGTGGGACTGTTACAGAAACTTGGAAGACGTGTTGTGTTGATGCTTGGTCCAGCCCTAAAAAGCTTCAAGCAATTTGCCACAGCCCTGAAATAGAAGTTGTGACGTTTCAGACTGCAAGCTGCACAGAGCAGATACTGTTCAACAGCACAGCCACTGTTTTCTACAAAACCTCTGCACGCCGCTACACTTCCTGCATTAATGCTTCCTTTAATTTTCAGCAGCAATTTTAAACAACAACTACACTGTCTGACAGACTCACACACTCTGATAGGTCTGAAATACTGAAGAATTAATAGGATAAGACAAGATTCCTGTCAATAATACTACAGCAGAAAGACAGAAACACTACTGCTAAGTTGCTACATGGGACTAGCCAGCCAATTATTTCAAGCAGGGCATCTGCTCACATAAAAGTGGAAAGTTTGATCCTTGAGCCCCAAGAACAGGGTTTGACAGACAGCCCCTAGAAAAATAAACTTTACTTCCTCAGAGTCCAGATAATATAGAGCTCATAAAATGCCCAGCACAGTGGGCACATATTTTATTACAAAAGCTGTATGTGGCAATGAAAACCCTGTTCAGGACATCACTACCATAAAACAATCACTACCTTCAAGGGGCTCCTTTTCTGTCCCAAGTATTAACTTCTCCTTCTAAACCCAAAAACATTAAAAACAAAAAAGGAGGAGTCTTAGGAAGCTAAGTTAAAATGGGGAATTTCTGGGACCACACTGGTACCTCACAAGCCCAAGTGACTCATGAAAATAAGACTTAGACTCAAGCTATTTGAGCAAAT
Source organism: Chaetops frenatus (assembly GCA_013400775.1). NCBI lineage: Eukaryota > Metazoa > Chordata > Aves > Passeriformes > Picathartidae > Chaetops > Chaetops frenatus. The sequence goes on along the minus strand of VZTR01008413.1, from coordinate 189,641 downwards.
TTTAGCCTCGATCCTTGGCCAAGAAGCTTTCAATCAACTAAGTGTAGACTATAAAAACAGCAGGTGTTAAAGATGCCACAGAGAATGACATCAAGTTGTAATGGAAGAAACAGTTCACACAAAAGAGATGACAAATATCCTCAGGCACTTTCTTCCTGTTAATAATCACAACCGTTTAAGTTGTTACTTTCACATCAGCAACTCGGGGCTTGGGGACCACGAGTGGCTACACACAGCAGAAGCTGCAGGAAGTGAAACAAGCCTCTATGCCTCTTCTATCCCAAAATAAAAATGGGCTAGACATCAGTATTTTGTAAAGGGAAAATTCTCTTCTAACAGCAGCCTGGTAGAGGTGAAAGACAACGGAATAGCTTCATTTTTGTTTAAGGATTTGTTTTTAACAAATGGTAATGAGGAGAAGAGAAACAAAACGAGCATAACTCACTCCATCTGCATGGGACTCCTGAGTGTAACAGCTCAGAAAAAAATGTAAAGTGGCACAATCACCTGCACTGTTGATCCACGTGTATTAATTAATCTAAACACAAAGTTTTTGAGAAGCTGAAGGCTGAACTCAGTGAGCAAGGTGAGGACTTCCCAGGTAAAGCCAGCAGACCCTTGTGCCCACCCACTCCATCTCAAAGGTTAAAGTACTCAATCCTCAGTCATATGACAAGCAGATGGGTCTCTGGCTTTTGGTTACTGTGTTCCCCTCCAGCAGGAGCACAAGGACCCACACTCTGCTACAAGGCAGTTCTGCAGCACCTATGATCAGCACCTGATGCTGACAAGTGGGAAGGGAACAGGAGGAGGAAAACCAAAAAGCACAGCTGAGCCCTATCCAAGGGTGGCACTACAATGGCTGGACATCACATAAACTGCATGTTAACCAAAGGACTCGGCTCCTCAGTCACCATCCCTGTTCTCTGCCAGTCACTGCAGGACCTCAACTGCCAGGCCCCTCTTCCCAAGCCTGCAGATTTAGTCTGGGACTAAACCTGAAGTTACCTTGAGGTCATGCACACTCTGCTCTGCCTCAGAGAGGTACAAAAGGTCATGGGAGCAAAGGCAGGGAGAGTCTCAGCACCTGAAGTGCTGACACAAGGGACTGTTTTAATTGAGTAGCACAAAGTATCGTTGTTCCTACTGAGTCTTGGTTAGGAGGATTTGAGCCTAACATGTGATTCCTCCATTCAGGGCTGCCTCCCTCTCCTCCCAGGGAAGGATGAGCACTGCCTGACAGATCCCTAGCAAAGCACAGCCACTATTCCTTCTCTGTAACTGCTTCTTGGAAACCAAGGTCCCCATGGGACCTGGCAAAAAGCCAAGGGTGAAATGTAAAATTTAGTAACAGTGGGATCTGCAGCACAACACTCTCACAGCACACAGGCTTTTCTGAAGGGATTAGTGGCTACCAGCCACTCTCAGAGGGGGCTCTTTACACGAGGCTGGCCCCTGTCCTAGCCTGAGGGATGGCACAGACACCAGGTAACCCAGCCACAAGAACCCAGCTCACTGGGGAGGAACCCCCTTGGAGAATCGGGGCACTGCAGTGACTGCAGCAGGGGGCCTTGTCAAATGACAGAATTTACAACTGTAGCTACCAACAGTGCACCTGATGGGGCTAAGCCTCAGAGCTGCCCTTAAACACAGGAGCTTAGGCCCCACTCCCACAAAATGGCACAGGTGGAACCTGTGCTCACTGGAGCCCCTCAGGTCTTAGCACCCCAAGCAGAGTCTCACAAGGACATGAGTGATCAGTGCTATTCTTCACCAGGTGTGGAAACAACCAGCAGATAGCACTGTCATGTGGAAGCACAGGCAATTCCACCTTGGAACTGGGAATGTGGAGAGATGGGCACTAGCTGGCATTCAGGAGGCTTGTGCTTTCAAACGACACAAATCCACTCCTCAGATAAAACTTGGAATGACCATACTGCAAAATGAGCTTCCCTCTGGATGTACAACTTCTTATTCAAATCCAAACTCACCTTTCAGGCATAGGAACAGTCCAGAATGAAAATATCCTTCTCTCCCAGTAACAGTGTTTTCTCTCTAATCTGCCCTCTAGAGAGGACGAGTCTGCCTCTCCTCACTGCTTCTCTCTGAACAGAATGTAAAGCTATTTCTTGCCTTCCAAAAAGCTGAGACTCCTCTTGCTTAGCTCACAAGGTGTGCCAAAAAAAAATCAAGGCTGGAAACGTGTTTGGATGTGAATATTCCTGTTTCTCTATCCTTGTTTTATGAAAATGCTGGGAAGAATGCTACACCCTATTGCTGCAGAGGGGCCAGGAAACCTGGCTTCCAGCACAGCAGGCTGCCCTGTGCAGCTTGGTAAGAAACTTGGGAGGGGACACTTTCAGTGAAGACCCCACCTCCTTCAAATTCTGTTAATAATCTGCTTTTCCTACTGAATGCTGTCTGTACATGACAGAAATCCTAAGAATGCCAGTGTGGGTCGTGCACACAGCCCTCCACATCTGGAGGCCTGCAAGCAAAGGGAAGCTGAGCCCACAAAGCTTCAGGCACCACTCAGTGAGCTCAGCTCTGTGGTTTAGTGCCCTCAGAACACCACATTCCCATTTTGAACCTACCAAAACCAGCTCAATTAATAGGCCCAGAAGCTGTGTATAAAATACATATTATTTAAGGGAAGCAAGGAGGATGAGAAGACATGAATAGAAGCTTTGATGTCAGGAGTTACTCCCTATCTATTTGTTGGGTAATTTAAATCTCTCCCTCTCCACTGTCCATGGTTATTGAGTTTGATAAAAGGGAAGGAGGAAACCACCTTGGCCAAGCCCCTCCTGCTTAGTTTCTTTAAATGGTAGCAGCAGGTCTACTCAAACCTACTTCCCTCTTCCCAGTGCTAGTCCTTCCCTCTGTTCTCATGCCAGACACAAGGAGAATTACACCCAATGGCAACCCATGCCAAAACCTCTTCCGTTCTTTAAACAGCAGAGCCCATCAGCGTGGTCCTGCAGAGCAAGGCTCTCAATCAGGGATGAAAGGAGCTCACACATGGAAAAAGAAGTGGCATTTCTGGGGATGTCATTCCTTGCAAGAAATGGACACAGACATCCTGCAGTACTGTCCAGAAGAAATGGAAGAAAAGACCGAAGAAAAAGCTTGAAATGGAAGTTCAAAAACAGGTGCTTCAAACAGAAACACATCAAACAACTTTCTTCTGCACAAGCAAACAAATCCCAGTAATTTCTGAATGTTCCCTCAGTATTCCACTCAAAGGGTCAGGTATTCCTGGCTGCAGAGATTTTTACCCCATTAAAGGAATTGAAACCTTTTTCTACCTTACCTGGGGAACACATTTAATGTCAGCTGTGTAATAGATTATACATGCATGTAAGTGAATGCCCCTCCTGGCAGTGGTTAATAAATGATCCTGGTAAATCAGAATTATATCAGAATTCCACCACAAAGGGTAAAAACTAATTTACAGGGAAACAGCTTTGTGCTGAGCTAGAGCTGCAAATCAGGAGGACTAAAACCTAATTTAGGTACACTTCTGTCTGCAACGCTAGGAACAAAAATTTCAGCTGAGGAGACACAGAAGGCTAGAAGAGCTGGTGACAAACAGAGAATTCAATCCAAAAAGACCGGATGGCAAAGAGAAGGTGGATTCTCTGAGCATGACAGCTGGAGAGAAGAAGTCCTGGCATGCAGGAAATCCAAGGCAGAAAGCATTTTCCACGCCTCCAGGACTGCTGGAAATTAGAAGTATTCCAGTAACTTAAATTCAATTGCTTATAACATCACAGCTCTCTGAGTGCAGATTGCTCTGAAAACTGGCAAAAAATATCCCTACTTCCAGTATCACCTGGGCAGTTCATTTTTCATGAGACTGGCACCATGTACTTCTTGTACACCACTTGTACTTCCCTGGATCTTGTAGACGTACAAAGCTTGACTAAAAAAAAAAAAAAGAAGATTCAGTGATGCACAGCAATCACTGGCAAAGTTGTCCAGGAAACTCTTCTGCAAGGTTTGACAGTGTGGCACCATGGTTACTAAGACAATACATGGCACAGAATCCTGCTGTATACCAAATCCCTTTCTGTCCAACCATCTGGGACTGCAATTCCTTTCACGTAACAGGGAAAAGCCACAATGTTTCAGAAATGTGGCTTTTCAAACAACACCTCAAGTTTTTCCATTGTTTTTTAACTTTCTAAAATGTGTAGATGTGCTAAATTTACTATTTTATTCATTACTATCAGGAAAAGTTACAGAAAGACAATAGCTGAGATCAGGATCTTTTGTTCTGCAGGTGAACAGTTCAATTCTAGGAAGAGCCAGACTAGCATCCAGCAATGTCTTGACTTTCTCCATTTTTAAACTGAGATAATATCTACCTATACTCAGAACTGTAAAGTAAAAGCTAGAAAAAAACATATTTACAGTTTTTTGGGCAAAAGCCACTTCTTATAGGTAACAAACTCTTCTTAGGCTACTCACTTGCACTTTTCATAGCAGGGAGGGTTTGGTAAGTGAATGAGGATAACCTACACAATTAAAGGCTGAATTATTCAATTGCAGAAGAGAAATTCCAAAGCATCACTCAGGAACAGCTTTTTGAGACAAGGAAAACTAGCCAGCTTCAAGTTACTATAGAAACAAGCAACATACACTGCCATGCACAACAGAATTTCAGAATTACATAAATCTAAAACGCCCAAAATCTTGCATATTATCCCCCTCATCACTAAGCCACAAGGCACTATTTTGCAGTCAAGCTCTTCTGGATGGGTATTTTACTCCTCTTTTACCTTTTCTACTACCAATCCTTTAGTCGAAGCTTCTGCAAGGGCATAGAAAAAAAATCTGCCTCAGTCTCATATTCATTATGTTTACAGTTGTTACCTCTCTGCACCCCCTGATGGATGGCAGTCCCAGGGGCTGCTCTTCAGACAAGCTGACCCAGTAATTGACTTGACATCTTCTTGAACACTTAGGCATCATTGTTTTGAGAGCTCACAGGTAGGAAGGTCATTGTGTAAGGGCATGCCTCCCACACAACCTGCAGTTCTCCTGAAACCATGCCCTGGAATACAACATCTCACCTGCTGGCACAGTACTGACGTGTGAGGAAGGTTAACAAAGACATATCCTGCATCGTCCCTCTGCTCACACCCCGACTCTCTGCTCTTCCTTGAGCTGAAACCTGCTTCTCCAGAATGAAACTTCAAAAAACAACTGAAAATGAATCAGTGGGATGTTGCTGTGACCTCCAGCACACACAAGCAAGCCTGCTGGTGCAGCCCAAGCAGTGCTGCTCTGGGAGCTCTGTATTTGCAGTGGGAAGGCAGCTGGGCATGGCCATTCCTCAGCAGACCACAAATACAGCTTCAGCCACTTGACACCAATCCCAATTACCTGGTGTCTTTGTTTGTTTGTTTGTTTACTCCACTCAATCACCCCCTTTAAGTCAAATTCTGGGTTTTCCTGTTGTTAGGAACGGGGATTCATTGCTCCAGCCTGGCTTCCTCTAGGACACATGGGGAGGAGAGATAAGCTCTCCCTTTCAGCCAGTGCTGACCACAGATAAGCAGAGGGGCTTTATTATTTTCCACCTGTCTCTACGAGCAGAACACAAGCAAGGATAATCTGAAAACCTGACATGTTGAGGAGTAGAAGAAGCAAACGCTTCTTCAGCAAGTGTAAGCTTGCTAACAAGGTTTAAGCAGCAGGGCACATTATTTTAGGCTCAGGAAGTAACCAAATCTTGTAATTCTGCAGGAAAGAAAATTAGCTCTCCTCCCTAGGAAAAGTCATGGCAAAGAGCTTTTTTCATTCTTTGGAGTTTAGAGAGCAACACGTACTGGCAAAGCTTTTCAAACCAGCCTCTGGCCACATTAACTGCCTTTAACACAAAGGAATTTGAAGACCACAGTCTAACAGAGGAGGAAGCTTTGCCATCTGAACCTTTGCAGGGAGGCACAGGTAGCAGCATCACTTAAAGAGCATCAAAGAGATGACTGAGCAAAAAAGGAGGGGGGCATTTAAAATATAGTGTAGTTCTAGTACTTCAACAAATGGCAGGAAACTGCCAAGTCCTGCCTTCTATTTTGTCCCAAAATACAATGGTATGATTTAAGAAGGGTGTGTGAAAACTTACTTGGTGCACCCTAACTGAGCCTGCTGCTGCCCATAGGCAAAGAGAACGTACTCCAAACATCACAGCACTGTAAAGCCTGGATTTTTTACCACCTCAAGCTATAAGGGAACAGATGCACTTTTAATACCCCTGTCACCCTGCCCATCTTCATAGATAAAAGTCTGTCCCCCCGGAATAAAAGAAGACAGACAGCATTTGGAGAAATACAGAAACAGATTAAGTGAATTCCTAAACGCATTTCAACAACTGTGCTTCTCATTTATGCTCATGTGCTGCATTCTCCAATGTTTTTTAGTTGCTGCCACATTCCTAAAGACAGCTATCAGCATGGCAATTGCCATTACAAATCTGGAGTTCCATCTTTAGACTTAACATGAAATAAGGTCACAGAAATGAGATGCAAGAAAACAAGTCTGTACTATCAAACATTTGGAAACTCTTACTCAAACAGCTGAGACAATGTTGTTGCACTCAAATAATGTGCTCTGTTCATCAAAATGGTGCCCAGCACTTTAAGATTTTCCCTATGCTTCCATTTCCAAGCTGGTTTCCTCTGTTAATTCAAATCCTGTGTGGATGCTTGTCAGCCCTGATCTTCAGCAGATAATCCACACTTCAGAGACATTTCTAAAGTGAGCTCCTGAGGTGATCCCTACACACAATGCACTGAAATATTTACTACTGTGGGCTTAAAAATGTACAGGTCTGGTCACTCCCTCAGAGACTGCTTTTTCCCCCAGTGAAAAGTCTGAGATACCTGTGGGCCAGGACCAAGAAACATGGAAGAAATTGTTACCAGAAAAAGATTCTTATAATTCATTTGAGAAAGTTCTTTCCACTGAAGCTAGTGTGACTATATCTTTTAGAACATTTTGTCAGAAGAAACACTAAAAAGTCAAACACTCCAGTGCTTTCAAGCATGTTCCACTTAAGAGACAAGGAAGTAATTTGCAAAATAACCCAAATTAGAACAACAAAACCACTCCTTCAGAAACACAAACACACAAAGCAAGATGCTCTCAGTATGTACAAGCAGGCACAGCTAAGGTCTGTAGATCCTTTGACCTACTGCAATTCTATAACATGTTTCTGTAAAAAGAGAGAGAGAAAAAAAGGAAAAAGATAAGCAAATCCAAATATTTTGTTTAATCAATGGCCCCTAACAGTGTACTACAAGACTGCCTGTCAATTCAGAAAAAAAAGATACAGCACTTTATTTAAAATAGAAAGAAGAAACACTCATAATTAAAACAAGCCCCTCAGTGAGGTAAAGGAGTAACCCTGGGGCAATGATTGGGGCAAGTCATTGAACAGGGGCTCAGATCTGACAAGTCACACAGTGAGCTCAGGGGCTGCACAAGCCACACACTGTGCAGCACACACAGACAGCAAAGACCACACCACACACACAGCAATGGGGAACCTACACCATGCAATTAAACATTTAGGGAAATTAGGGCCTGCACAGAGCTCTGCAGCAGCCATTGCCTCCTCACACTGATTCTGGAAGAGAGGCTCTGCATCAGCCTCTGCACAGACTCTGCCCTGAGAAAGGATAACTCTCACCTTGCATGGGTAGCTGTGGCAGAGCCAGGATGCTCCAGGTGACCAAACCACACCACTCAAGGCTTGCACACTTAGCAAGTGGGGGAAAAAGTTTTGCAGTGCCAAAGACTTCCAGGGTCAGAGCTCCTATGCTGACTAAACAAACAAATTTACACTAAAGGCATACAGACAATACTGGATGTCAAATCCTGGCATGTCAATGAATAAGATTGTGTATTTTCTGACACAAGAGTTTCAAATGAACTCACACTTCATGCACCACACAAATGCGAAGAGAAAAGGCCTTACTGCTGAACCATAAAATATTCTGCACATTGCAATACCAAAAAAACCCTACAAAAACCATTAGCACTCTCTGTAGGACTTTTTAAACATTTGATAGTGTGTGCACAGCAAACCATAACATCAGAAGCCCATCTTTTACAGCACACATGAAGGAGTGTGTCTGTCTTGCTATCAGAACATTGTAAAACCACATTTCCTAGGGAAGAAGCCTCTCAACTTTGCCACAGTGGAGCAAGTGAGACCAGACTGCAACAGCTATCCAAAAGAACACAGATAAGGACATTATGCATGCACAAAAATGGTGCCAGTCACCAACTTATACATGCATTTATCTGCAATTACAGCTTATTACGCCTGCAGTCATAACACAGTTATTCAACAAATTCTGAAGACATTAGCCTCCTGCAGCGTATGAAGTAGTTTTTCACCACCAGCAGAACCAGCTGTCTGAGGATTACTGCAGTGATAAAAACCTCTTTCCTTCTGTATCTACCTTACAGTGACAGCAAGGACATCAAAGGAAGGGACAATGAACAAGCCATGAGTCTGGTTAAGCAGACAGTGACAGAGCAGGAGAGCAGCAGAGAGATGGTTCTGGAAACAGCTGCCCCAGAGGCAACACAGACCAGAAAGAATGGATGCCAGTTCAAGTGAAGAACCTGCCTGATGCCAGGCCCACGCACAGTCACAAATTACACATCACTGTAGGGAAAAAAAAGGCAACATTACATGTTTTACATGCTGCTTTTCTGACATGTGGAATTAAGAAATTATGTAGGTATTTCTGCAGCCTCAGTTCTGATCACAGCAAAACTGCATCCCCAGAGAGGAGGGGGGGAGACTGAAAGGCAGGAGGGAGCATCTCCTGGCAGAAGAGGACACAGCTTGCCAATCCAGTTGGACAGCACTATGGGAACATCACTCTGCTCCACCAGCACAAGGAGTCTGGCCTCCTGCTCAGAGATAAATCATGACTTTGAAAGCCTCAATAACAATTCATTTTATAAATTACTCTTGTCTCATACCAGTTTTTAGCTTCAGTTAAAAAAAAATCTGACCTTGATTACCGTAGACTGGCAAAGAAATTATACAAAAAAAAGCAAACCAAAAGATACAGATTTTCCATTCAGCTGAACCATTAATTTTCATTCTTAAATCCAGCTTTGCAGCTAAAAGAGGACAGAGTCTCCCAAGGCCAGCGTAGCCCTAATTAAACATTAACCAGAGGGAACACAGTGACTCAGTTGTAACAATTTAGCACTAAGACACTCTGGAATCAGCCTTCAATATATGATGGCACACTTTGTGGACCAACGAAGGGTCTCTGATATGTTCACATGGACACATCAACATGAGACAATGAACAGGATTTCAGAGCTGGTACTACAAGGCTTTTCTAAATCACAGAGTTTCACCCAGACTCAAATGTGCTTCAAATGTGCCAGGCAGAGCTTTGAAGAACCTTCTTTATCAGGATTTCACAGCTGTACGTGACACATTTAGATTTTTAAGGTTACAGTACATTCCCCAGATATTTCAGACTCATGAAGAGAAAATGCTTCCCCCAAACAAATTTATTGGCACTTTCTGATCAGTATTTCAGCAGTTAAAGAATTAGGAATGTGAAGTGTGCTGTGACTTGAACTCTGGGTGTGGTTACCACTAAGCTGAAAGAAAGAAACAAGCCAATGCAAGAACCAGCTCATGTTTTGCCAAGGAGACAGAAACACGGCTAAATTAAGCCCAGAAACTGTGGTAACAGATACTAAGTGTCATTCTGAGTGTCATTTTCTTCAGGAGTGCAAAAGTTACAGAATTGACTGCACCTCAGGAGAGCCAGACATTCTGTTCCTGTTGAGCATTAATTTCTTGCCAGAAGATGCATGAAGTTTATCAGTGCAAACAAACACAAGAAAAGAAAATTTCAGTTTTGTTTCATCTTCACAGCTTTCAATGACTGTCTATTCCAGCAGTAATTTTCTCAAGCTTTTTAAATCCAACTATATTCATGCAATAAGGTGACAGTTTTCTATTTAAAACATAAGCAGAAAATTCTGTCATGCTTTACACTGTCCTTAAGTCACTCTTTTGTACCTGGAGATGGCACAGTCTCAGCAGTACCTAAACACAAAGACTACAGAAAAAGGCTATTATCAAAGATGAATACTCCTTCACCCCAGCCTTTACACAATGGACTTCTTGGTATCCCTATCACCATCAAAAATGGTATTGTCTTCCATAGTCCTCTCCACTTCCCACCATTCACATCCCACTTCTTCCATCTTCCCTATGGAAACAAATATGGAAGGACAAAGTCTGCCTGTACACCTGAACTTACAACAGATTCCAAACTGATCCAAATGGCTGTTAATCAGAGCTGAACAAATAGGGGAGGTTTCTCAGGAGAGGCTCAGAACTACCCTCACTAATCTCTTTGAAGGTGATGAATATTTACAAGTGACAGGGCACCACTGAGACAATGCACAGAACTTTCAAAAAGCAAATTTTGACTCCAAATTCCTCCCCTTAAGAGAGAAATAACCCTTGTTCCAGACGTGCACAGCAACCTTGACAAGGGCACTTGTGCTCCAAAATCAACCCACAGTCCTCTAACAAACCAGTGAGTGTGGCTGGCAGAGCAAATCCCATCTTGCTACATTGGGCAGGGAAAAGGCTGAAGATCCTTCAAAGCGTGTTTGTGGAGGATCCTTTTCTGTCACTCCGGGCTACAGCAGATAAAAATTCCAAAATTCCGAAATTCCCACCAGTGCCCCAGGAAACAGCAGCAGAGTGTTCATCCCCCACCCAGCACCTGTAGCGGAGCACAAGTTTCCAAGGCACTGCTGAGCCATCAGCTGTCCCCCGAAGGCAGCAGACAGGCAGCTTTTGTGCCTCCCTCCCCCGGCAGCTGCAGGCAGAGCTGGGGGGGCTGGGAGCAGGGGCTTCTCCCCAAAACACACAGGGGAGCANCCAGGTACTGACACCCTGTCCTTCCCTTCGGCCTGCAGTTATTCATTCTGAGCGCTGATGTTTAACGTCGGGGAAATTCCAAGTCCACGTAGAGGCGGAGAATTTAAAAAAGAAAACGCGAAGTGCAGTAGAATCTTAGCTGCCTGCAGCCTTTCTGGGAGGAGTGGAGAGAAGTCTGTCTGACAAAGCATCTCAGTCACCCACGGCCTCCCCCAGCCAGGCTTCAGGGGGGTGCAGGTGACGGAGGAGCAGAACAAACCCAGGAGGCCCCGCTCGGCCTCAGTGCTGCCCCTCAGGCAGCAGCAGATGCCACCCCGGGGTGTGGGACAGCCCCCATTCCGCGGGCGACAGCCGGGTCACAACAACTGCCAAGTGACAAAGCCACAGAGGGCAGGCAGCAGCTGAAAAGGTGACAGCTCTCAGCAGAACCCAGCTGGAGCCCAGTGCAGTGACTTTGCAGGCTGGTGGCCACAGCAAGGGAATCTAAGCAGCAGGAAAAGCTGCAGCTTTCCCCGGAGCCAAGTCCTCCAAGTTCAGGCCATAAAATATAAGATAAAAAGCAAAACTGGCGGAGTAACCATAGGAGGGACAATGGGAGAACCAACAAAACATGCCTGGGTAACATTTACCACAGGTGACGTGGTAAATGAGGTAACACATGAAATGTGTATTCCCTTTAAAAAATTCTCCTGTGCCTTCCTCTGGTCCTCAGCTAAAGAACTGCTATTCCTCTAAACTCAGGTAAGCAGTGATACTCAAATGTAGATAGCTATCACACTGCTCTCAGGCCCATCCTGCAATTTTCAGCAGGGAGTTTCACTCCACAGCACAGCTCAGGTAATGAACATCACCTCAGCTCTGACAGCACCTTCTGGTTTTTAATGCTGTCACAGCTGGTCCACCAGATGTTTTCTACATGAACTCTTGCAAACTTAAGGGGCAAGTCAGGCAGCAGAAGTTTGAGCACTAAATTCTTGGATTAACAGGGGTTAGATGAGGCAAATGCATAAGCAGCAGCACTCTGAGGAATTCCAGAATGGAAACAGGGCTGCAGAGAGCCTAGAGTGCAAGAGCCACACAAACAGTATTTCTCAAACTCTTTAAACATATACAAACATACACATAGTGGCTGAAACTACCTAAAAATATGCACAGGCAAATTTCTCTAACACTGACTTAATTACAGTTAAATTAACACTACTATAGATTCACACCCCACTAAGAGAAGTCCTAAGAAAACAAGAAATAAACAAGTGAGTCATCCAACTTTCTCACCTACCTTTCTTGAATCCCTTTATTGAGCCCAGGCTCTGCAGCATCCAAGCTGCTGCCACATTCCATGCAACTGTGGCCACCAGTCTTCACCCAGCAGTTCCTGTGCACAGGTTTGGAACCACTTTTCCATTAACATGGGCTCCACTTGGAAACAAAAGGCCCAAAGTACTGATCCATGTAGCTTATTTTCTTCCCCTAGCTATAACAGATGAGATATTACAGAGTTGCTGGAGCTCCCTCATCGTTACAGATTTAGGGGGGAAAAAAAGGAAAGCTGTGCCTGACTTGCTTCAGGCTTGCTTTGATTTTATCCAAATCAAAGCTAACTAGCACATGTGAACACAGCCAAAGCCTGGCAGTGCCATTGGCTGCTCCTAATGAGGGGAGTTGTCACAGGGTGCATTTCAGACACATCCACAGGCAGTTCTGCCATGGATTTGGTCTGCCTTTGCAGCAAGCTACATTTAAAACAATTTACAAAGAAAATCCTCATCTTCATCTTCCACTAGAAGATGATAAAGGTGCAAAGAGGTAAAGCACATCCCCCTCAACAGCCCCACTTCCTTCCACTGTCTGTGCCATACCAAAAAGGATCCCACTCCCTTCAGGATTTCTTTGCTTTCTTGAACAGGAATCAGCACAGTCAGAAGGCAAATTGCCTTTCACCATCCCCAGTAAGATGATCAGGAGCTGGGCAGGCTGGGCTGGGTTCTAGCAGAACCTTGTTTACCAGTTTAGGGTAGCAGCTTCTCCACAAGCTACTAAGGACCTGCTATTCACAGAGGGTGCAAGAGTCCTCTAGGGATTCCCTTTTCTGCTTTCTTCACTTTTATTCAACCTCAAGAATTTCCCACTGAAGGCACTCCATCCAACACCCACCCAAAGCTATGGCACCAAAAGACCTGCAAGATAAACCACCTGAACTGGTAGGATGTCTCTACCTGGCATCTTTAATCAGGTTTTGTGGAAATCTTGAGCCTTCAACCTTGCCAGGCAGTAACACTCCTAAATGATGCCTCCTAAAAAGCTCCACCGACAGAGAGATTTTTGTTGTGCCCACCATAACTCTTTCTGTCCACCCCTCAAACAGTACCTGGGGGTGCAATAAAGCTGTGACACTCACACCCCACCTTTTACACAGTAGAAACAAGAGCCAGGGTCAAGAGACAGCCAAGTGAGAAAGCCAGTCTGAAGCAAAACAGGTCCTGCTGAGCAGCCCCTCAGTGCCCTAAATGGCTCCCTCCCTATGCAGATACAGCTCCTGCAGCCAGCTCTCCTCCACCCCTTCTGTTCTCAGTGACTAAATGACAATACAGAAGCAAGGCACAGAAAACTGAGGGCCTCTGCAGCCTACAACAATGTGTGAATATAAATCACATCCCAGCCAAAACTCACACTGTAGTCAAGACGAGTGGTTCTAAACCTTCTTTCAAAAAGTAACAAAACCAAAACAAACAACAAAAACAACACAGAGCAGACCACAGCTCCCCAGCTTTTAGGTCTTCTTCACCCTTCCAGGAGTTCAAAAAGACTCTCTGGTGACCTCAGAGAATATCAGCTCCTTTTTGCTGATGAGCAACTAGCTGCTCTGTGGAGCTGCCCCGTGAAAGCAGGGGTTCCTTTATTTACAGTTTCTTTCCTCCATTCCCACCAGTTACTTTAAAGGATTATGTTTCCTGTTTTCACTGCTTTGCCTCTATTTGTCATTCAACACAGCCATTAAAGTAGGAGGGAAGTGCATGGGAGCAGACCAACACAAAGCAAACCTTTAGGGTTCAGCAAGCAAGGGATTAAATGTCACCTCTTCCCCCCTGAGCCTCACCTCTGTCTTGCACACCCTCCAAGACCTTATGTAAATGTGCCTTATCCTCCAGCATATACCCAGACTCTGCCAGCTGTGACACATCAGGCATTTCAGGACAGATCAGGTGAGCACCCTGGTTTTGTGACAGCTACTTACCCTCCCTCTGGCTGGTCCATTTTGGATCACAAACAACTTGCTCTGGAAAACCCCTCCCTGTATGCTGGAGCTAGAAATGGTGCCACAGCAGTTTTTAGAGACAAAAGCAGAGCAATAAAACTCAGATACTCTTTCTTGTTAGACTGTTCATTTGCAGACACTGTCTCCCTACCACCTCAGTACTGGGTGTGTGATTTTCAGGGAAATAGTAGTCAGAGAAAAAACAAAACAAAAGGAAAAAACCCACAAAGGGTCTGGCAACAATTTAGAAGGATGCAATCCACAGAACTAGTGCCCTTTCCTTTAGCCTCTGCTTACAAATATGCTGGCAGCAGTCTCCCAAATCCTCTTGATGAAGGTTGTACTGGGTTACTCAGATGCAATGTAGGTCCTACAACTCCACTGCTCCTCAGCACCTCTTCTGCAGCTTGTGGAAGTATGGAGATCCCTCAGGACAATAAATACAAAGTTATCAAAGGTTAAGGGTAACAGAACAACTGGCTTTGAGGAGATAAAGGGCGATTTTACTGTTTTAACACCTTTTCAGATTTCTCAAAGCTCTTTGCTCTCTGTTCATACATTCCTTACAGCCTGACTCCCATCCATCACCTGATACTCAAACACACGTGCTCTCTGAGGGATAGAGAATGAATAACTGTTTTAGCAGAAGAAGAGTCAGAAGCATCTCTGCCAAGCCCATTAGCCCCTCCAAGAGCTCACATGCTCCTATTCACATGATTCCATGGTTCCCCAAGGCTGCTGCTGTAATTGCAACCTTCCCACCCTCCTCTCTCCCAGTCACACTGCAGGGCAGCCCCAAAGCTGCCAGTGCATTGCACTAGAAGCAGATGATGGCCAAGGGATGGAGGGAAAGGAAAGATAAAAAGCAAAGTGTTGAGACAGGAACACAAAGAAATAAAATTTGGTTTTAAGCCAGCTCAGGGTATGGCTAAACCAGTCTAATGAGGGAGTGCGGGTTCGTGCAGCAGCAAATCTTACACAGAAAGAATCCTTACAGAGGTATCAGAGAGCAATTAAGGTTTAATTAGGCTCAGGATAGACAAATCAACACCAAAGAGGAAAATAATTACATATGAAACTGAATCATGCATAGCACATACACACCAGGGGTACTAGAATATTAAAGGGCACTGAGATGGGAGAAAAAAAACACAAACAAAAAAAGTCAACAAGGAGAGAAATCAGCATCTGAGATGACCACAGCCACTTCTGGAGAAGACACATTTCTGCTCCCAGGCACAAGTAATCTTCACTTTATGGGACTGCAAAAATGAACATATTTCAGCATTGAAGGAAAAAAACCAACTAAAATCATAGCAAAGCACCAGGAGATGCTAAGCTCAATATCTGACAGCTCAGAGTGCACAGCCAGGCAGAAGGGCCACAGACACTGCAGACAAAAGCAGTTTCCCAATGCATAAACCAAGCTGTCCCTTCCATTGCTTTAGGAAAGGCAGATATCCTCCCTACACCAGCTAAAAAAAGGGTGTAGTCCTCTCTAGCAAAGCGTGCCCCTGTGCTGATAGAAGGCCCTGCTGGGGAATACGAGGTGCACATGAGGAGGGCTTGGCTCAGGGCTGCTCTCAGCAGAGTCCAGAGAGCTGTGCAGACACAGCTCCTCTCAAAGCACACATTCCCTCAGGGCTGGGTATTTCTTTTTCCTTTGAACAGTGCCACCTTATTTCTTGGTACTACTGTAAACAGACTCGCCACAGGAACTGGTTTAGGGAGCTGCTGATTCAGAGCTTCAGCAACTTCAGATTTTGAAGTTCACCTCAAGAGGTAAGAGCAAGCAGAGCACACAGTAAGAGTTTTGGAAAAAATAATAGGTGCAAAGGGTATAAATAAGCAATCACACAGTGAAAACCTGGGCAAAGCTGCTGCAAGGAAGGTACTGAAAGTTTCTAGGCTTGGTAATATATCACAGATCACAAGACAGTTGCATTCTTGGCTGAGTACACCAGCTTCTCTCACCGATCTTGCAAGAGAATATTAATGAGACCTACCCGGAAGGCTTTAAAATTTAGGGGAGCACTGTTCTGGCAGGAACTTACTGGTTAGTAAGTCATTCTGAAACACAAATTACCTTTACTGTAAATGCACCTCTCTAAGCAGTTAAAACACAAATAAAAGACAAAAAAATCCAGAGCAAACGACAAAAGCCCCAAACCAAACATCAACCCAAAAAACCCCCAACATACAGATCTGCCTCTGGAGAACTGCAAGTAAGAAAAGCCAGTTAGTCAAGCAGTCAATCCTGTAGCACAGGAAAAATGGAATTTTTTCAAGTCCTGTCTCCTTTACTGTTGCCAGCTAAAGGCTTGGCTGATTTCTTAAGCAAACTCAGTGGGAGAATAGTCCGGACTTCTCTGAAATATTCTCCTGCCACAATATTTCTGTAATGCAAAGGACCATTCAATTAACACCAGCTGTGGTCAAAAGAAGTGTCTCTTGCACTGTAGTAAGTGAACAGAAGTCAGCCCCCTGGACTGTACTGTGCCAAGAGCCACAGAAATGTTGGGAGAAGAAAACAAAACCAGAAGAGCTTCCCAGTAAGGAGCCTGGTAATGAGACACCAACTACTTTATAGCTTCAGTTCATTTACATGCATTAGTAATTAAAAAATAGCTGTTTGGTTGGTTACATAGAAGATGTGGTCACCACTATGGTTCTTTATCATCCAAACACTGCAGCACAAGCCAGCACACAGGCTGTAGATCTAAATGACTTTTCCCTTTAAGCCCTATCCACAGCAGGGCTCTACCAGAAAGAGTGAAAAGAAAGGTTAAACCATACTGATCTAACCACCTCAGGCAGAGATGAGAGGGGATAAAGCTAATTTAGCATCGATGTTACCACCTCACTTCATGGATGAGATGCATGTAGTAAGTTCTAGAACCAAAAACTAAAGTTCATGGTCGAGATCCCAGACCCATCATCTGTAGATGATCTTGGACAAAAAAAACCCCTCAGTTTCCCTGGATGGACAGGGAATGTACCCACATTTCTGAAACCCCTGCAGATCCCAAGAGCAAATAAGCCCATATCATTACAGCAGTGCAAGAGAATATTTGGAAAGAAACCCCAGTTTGAGCAATGTGTATCCTTCTTCTTTTGTGCAGAAAATCTCAGACTGAGTTTTCTCCTCCCCATTTCCATGTCAGGTGTAGGATCATTACGTGCATTTTTTTAACCCAACCTCCAGTATAGCACATTGTAACATAAAATGACAAGTTATCCTTTTAAAAGTAAATAACTGACCCTAATCACAAGTTTCACACAGACTTTCATATTATGAAAACTATATTTCAATATACTTAAAACAAGACCCAAGACTCTCTAAGTAGAGGACTCCCAACATCCCTAACACTATTCCTTTCTCTAGGCCTGCTTCTCTGAAAAACACTCACCCACCCAATTTTTGCCTTATCAGGAACCTGCTACATTCCAAAGGGCTGTGCTCAAGGTTGTAATGTTCTTTTCCAGGCATTTTGCTGACTATTTCACTGCCAAATACGGCCCTTTCCAGGATGCACTTGTTTGCAAGAACTCAAAACTTGAAGCATTTCAACAGGGTTGCACAGCATTGCTGACAGAAAGTAGACTGCTGCTCACTTCAATCAAAGAGAAAAAGTGTGTCACTCTGTGTATTTTTAAAATTGAGAATTAATAATTGATATTTGCCTTCACACAGTGCTTTGATGCCAAGGCAAATCAAGCTAAAGGGATACATACACTCAGCAAGGCAGCTGTCCCTGGGGTGAGCCACTGGACACCTGCAGGCTCTGCAAGCTGGAGAAGGGAACAACAGGCAAAAGAACCTGAGTTTGCCCTTGTGACAGGGTGCTGAGTCCTGGCAGAGCAATGAGGCTTTCTCAGCACTGCCTGAGAGTTGTAGGCAGCACAGTGTTAAACAGCAGGACTGGTTTGCTACTCCCAGTTTTCCCCTACAAACAACAACTCCTGCCCACTGCCTAGGGCACTGGCTGACATCTCCCAGGCACACTTGGTATGCACACAGAGACAGGACACACTCTGACAGGTTTCATTTGGAGCCATCTTCAAGGACATATTAAACGATGCAGTCAAATCCACTTAAATACCCAACAGAGTATCAGAATAAACCTGTTAAAAGGATTATTCTACATTGGAGTTGATTTCTCCAACAGTTGCATTTGTTGCAAAAGCCCTTTAAACGAATACAAGCTCAGGAAATCACCTTGGGGCTGAGGCAGAGCACACAGCCAAGAACAAGAAATCAGCTATTTTAAAAGGTTCGACAGAGGAGAACCAGACCCAGCTCTGCTGAGTTGCTCCAAGTGCCTCAGATAGTAATCCTATTTCGGGAATATAGGGACTGCTCTGGGCTCAATGAGTCAGCAGGGTGGGGCATTTTTTTCCCCATGTTTGTGGACTGAACAGGAACAGAAAAAGCAAAAGAAGCTGGAAGCCAGAAATGCAGCACCTGGCTGGTGCACAGGCAGGAATTCAGCAGAGTTAAGTCAGAACAGTTCATAAATCTCTGCAGAGCCAGCAGTCACAGGTAAAAATAGAAGTCTTATCTGGGAGTCACGTAAGCATTGAAAATAAAACTGAACAGAGAAACTGTAAAGATGTTTCAATGCTGGAAGCTACATGTATTTTCTCCTGACGACTCTTGCCCTCTCCTTGTTCCAGACTGAGCTTGTTAAGCAAATCACACTACCTGACAGAAATCTTAGTTGCACTATTAGGCCAGGACGTGACATTTTATACTTTAAAGCAAACAAATGCTAAAAAGGCTAGGAATGACCTCTACAACTCCACTTTCCCAAAAAACTTTTCCCCAAAAAATTTCCTCATCAAGGGAAAATTTTCACATAGTTATGAGATGTAATACTACAGATGTCTCATTACAGTAATTACATCATTAAAAAATGACACAAAATCTTAGCCCATGAACACTCACACTCTGAGAAAGCAAACACAAGTTACTGAAGGAGGTCCACTCACCTCTAAAAGCTGTGCTGACCTAGCATCCACCCTGTCCTCCTTCCAGATGATTCACAACCTATATAACCTTTTGGAAGAAGCTGGTCACCTTTTTAAGTCTTAGTAAAAACAAATAATTGTATCTTTTTTTTCCCATTTTCTCCTGGTCATAAGCAGTCAATATATTTGCTGATTTAACAATGAAAACCACAAAGTACCTACGCAGGCAACTGGAAGGGAGGTCAGTCATACAAACCAGGATGTCATCAGGTCTGTCTTGCAAATACTTACTGTAAATACAGCTTTCTCCCCATTTTCAGTCCTAGCTTTCCACTTAGATTTATTCTACAAAACAATTTCAAATATCTGCAAGCCCTCAGGCAGCTTTCAGTCATTCATGCTCCCCTAGCAGCAGGAACAAAGCATCTGCCTAGGGAAGAGGTACTCTGCTCAAAGAACACCCCAAACGTCTTTGTGAAACCCCAGAGCAGCTGGATAATCATAAGTGAAATTGCTGAAGTTAAACAAGACTTCTCAGCATTAACGTTCCATTGTTATTTGAATTAAGAGCCCTGGAGTCACAGGGGACAGGGGGTTTAAGTGTAAATTGTCTTTCAGGGCATTACACTCTCTCCCCCAACACCACCCAGTTACTGCTCCCCCAGCAACATCTGTAGGAGGGCAGATGAGGACCCATGGTTAGAGGGGTTCAGTGTTTTGCTTGGGTGAGTTTTGTGATTTTTGTTTGATTTTTGCTCAGAAAAAACCAAACAAAACACCCCAAAACGCCAGAGATAAATTCCCTGATCCAGTTCTCAGCGTGAACCCAGAAATGAGCAGTTACTGGCACGACTGACAGGGCAGCAGGTCACAGCATGAGGCTTTAGCACCAGAGACAATTTAAATCAAGATTTAGCCTCAAGGGGCATAATACGAAAGTACTGGAAGACATACACAGATACACGTTGTAAGGCAAGGGAGCTCGTGCTTCAAATTTCAAGCAAAGAAACCAAAAAAGGAAGAAGTAGAAAACCCAGAAATTAACACATAAGCAGCAACCACAGCCATAGGCAAACATAAGCCAGATTCTGGACTTACATAGAGAGGAAATGGAATGAGTTGATAGGAACACAGAATTAAGTAGAAAAAAAAAATAGTGGAAGCAAGCACATGAATTGTAGAAATCAGTGAGAGGGCAAGCCCTCCAGCAACAGAACTCAGGTTTTTTCATTGTGTTTTGTTGTTTTATTTTTGACAGTATTTTCCTTTAAAAGTTAAATCTGGATATATATAAATGAATTTCTAAACACAGACTTATAGAGGAAGTTAATCAATTTACTAACTAAAGCATGATCCTGGAGAAATGCACTGAATTTGATTCCAGGACACTACAGCTGACCAAAATTCAGCTAAAACCCTGAACTGCAACAACTCAAAAGACTGAGCTGCATATTTCCTCATTAACACACTTGGAAATTTATTTATGCAAATCACTATATTCAGATAAAAGCTTGCTATAACCCTAAGGCTGTTTTTCTTTTTAAGTTCCCTTTTCATTTTTTACATGTGTTCGGAGAAAAAAAAACAACTTGCAAATGACTCGTTTCCTTACAAACTAAAAAACACAACCACAGAGCAACCCATTATTAAATACTATTAAACAAGCCTGTTTCAATGTGCATCAGCTCTACATGGCAAGTGTCTATTAATGGGAAAACCAGTTTTAGCATCAGTGTTTCCTTAACCAGATGTTGGTCCAATTACAAGGAAAAGTTCCTTATAAAGTTTAGCTAGAACTCTCTAAATTTGCTAGGATCTTTGCATCAGTGCATATTTGCAAATACATTGAAACCAGTCTGAATATACCTATATACAGATTAAAATATTCAAGTTAAAAATTCTTCCTCTTCAGATTCTTCTTGTGCACATATATATTCAGAACACATTTACATAACAGATAATCAAGTCTCCTTCCTTGCTTTAAGTGGAGATACTGCGATTTCAAAGGTGCTCTGGAATGGAGGACAGGCACTAACTGCAGGGAGATGTATAACCCTTCATGTGCAGTAGAAATTTTACTCTGTTTACCCATCAGCACAGAACAAAGCAGAGCTTAGATCACATTAATACGTGTTTCAGTTTGAGCCGAGACCACAACAAATTATGAATAGGTCAGTGCTCAAGGCTGAGTGAATTTGGGGTAGGCAAGGTCAGGCCTAGGGCAGGTTTGCTGAGCACACACGGGACAGGTCAGGCCCATTTACCAGCCCCATCCCAGCCGGCTGTGACACAGCCTCAGCTGCCTGCAGACAATGGCCCAGCCGACAGGAAGGCACCTTCTGCTGGAGCCTCAGACACTCCAGAGACACAACAGACTGATTTTTCTCTCCGTGGATACTGCAAAAACCCTACCTAACCAAAACTCAATTGGAGGGAGTCCTAGCTCAGAGGACAGGGCAAACTGGAAAGAACATGCCTGATGTTTCAATGTAACACCATTTTATCACTTTGTCAGCCCATTCTCCCCTTTAAGATGGCAGATGCAGTACGGCTAAAAGAATTATTAGATAAAGTAAAACTGCTTTCCAAATTACATTAGTGTTTCCATAGCACCTATCCAGGAGGCATAGCAGATACATATGGCCAGCTAACACAGTTCTCCAAGAGGTACAAGAAACTTCAAAACAAAATTACAGTTTTGAACTGCCTGCCCAGCACAGCTGTGAGCCAGCTCTACACATCAGTATTGCTACTGAAACAGCATAACCTGAATGCATGCCAGTTTTAAAACATTTATAACCTAAGCCTATGAAGACCCTATCAGGTCTTTTGAAGTCAGAGATCAAGTCCAAACTTCAAAATGAAAGTATATTGAGAAAGTCTGGTTCAGGCAGTTATACAGAAACAAAAAGCTAGTGCTATGGAGCTTCACTCACAGCCAGTCCCTAGAAATTCCCTGGCATCAATGAGACCTCGATCAAGTCTTTCCCAAGACACTGTTAGAGGTCTCAACAGTTGAACATTGGTGTGTTCAACTATTAAATAAAACAAAAACAATAATCCAAGCAAAAAAACCCAACCAACCAACCAAAATTTGTTAAGCTCTCTTGCTCCTTCCTTGCTACTTATTCCAAATGCATACCTTCTTCCTCGTTTTTTTTTTTTTTCCTATTGAGGACACTGACCCTTTTAGCAATACAGAAAAATTGGTAATAGCAAGTTGGCTTCAGCTCTGTGACAGCATATTTCACTCAGTGCATACAGAAGTTGCTAAAGCAATTTGGATTAGGAAGGGTCAAAGTGATGTAAATATTTCTATACAAAGCAGCGTGGCTTCTCAACAACTACAAAAGAAAAGGCTTATGGGTTTGTGGAACTGCTCAGCTGTGCTCAGGAGGACTTTCAAGAAATTCAGCAAGTCAGACAGAGGCCTCTCCAAAGCCTAAATGAGTGACAGGTCTGCATTCTTTGTGCTGTCTGTTCAAACATCACTTAAGAATCCAGGAAAGTGGAAAATAATTGTCTTCACTGTGGTCTCATATAAATTCATAAGATATGTGAGACCTTCTGCTTTCACATGAGGCAGAGCCCAGCCCTCATCTGAACGACAAGAGCACCAGACCATGTAAACCATCTCAAAATTGCAATCAGTCTCTCATCCCTGTCACGCAGTACAGATCAGTTCAACCAGGCAGTCAGGCCTGTAGCTCAATGCACCACCTGAAACACCAAAGGGAAACCAGGGAATTTTCTTGATCCCTATCATCTGAAAAGAACATGGGGACCATCAGTCAGGTCTGCCAATGGCCCTTCTGCCAGAAAAAAACTGAACTGTTGCATAAGTGTAGGACAGTGAATGGTTTCCAGGTTCCCTGTTGAGCTGAGCACACACTGGCTCTTCTGGATATACTCAAGGACTAAACACAATCCTTTTTGTCACACACCAGCCCTCTCACCTGATCAGACACATATTTATCATGAGTTCTGTTAGAGCAGCATCTGCCTCTGGGCCCATTACAATCACAGGCTTTAAGGGAAAGAGGGCAACAGTAGACAATGGAGAACTCAAACGAGTTATAATTCAGAACACTTCGTTCCTATGAGTAAGTTCCTCAGGAAAGATGCCAGTGGATAAAAGGCTGAACAAAACATTCACCCAAACAATTATTCAGGTGACTGTTAAGCCCAATGTACTGCTCATGTTAAGTGCACCAGAGTCAGAAGCAGCTCTTGAGGGCCTCTGAGGATCTCGCTTATGCGAGCTGAGAGGTACTTGCTCCAGCTTAGGAAGCCTTTGAGACAATACTGTGGATTTGACTAAAACATTCTCTTCCTGATATCCATTTACCCTACATCAGGAGCCACATATGATCAATACTAGAACTAGAGAAGTGGTGTTATGTCTCCAGGCTAAGGAGTGTATTTTCATCTGCCAGCTTGTCAGATTCTTTTTCCTCCTTGCAATTCAGATTTCACTCAGCAGCTTTGTAATAAAGAAAAACAAGAGAAGTAAAACAAGGAATGGACTGTAAGATGTGCTGCTCCTCACTGCAGCCACTGATGTAGTGTAGGATGCTCATCACCTATACAAGACACTTTTAATCCCAGCTAAGCACTGGCCTTGGTATCCACCACAATTAGGCTTAGGTGAGAGAACTGCAACAGAATTTTGCAACTGGCTAATCTAGAAATTCAAATAAGTAATTGATACAGCTGGCAAAGACTAAATTATTCATCCAAGTATCATGATTTCCTCAAAGACAGTTGAGGCATGATTGTTTTTTCTCAGAGCAACGTCAGTGATTTCATCTCTGTCAGACTGAGAGGTGCAATGATCACCTCAGGAGAGTGTAAAGCAGAAGTGCCCTACCCAGGGAGGGACTCCCACACTTGTTCTACCTAAAAGGATTCAAACAAAGGGGACAGTTCCTAAAAGTGACAGGCAGAGGCAGGGGGAAACACATCCAAGTCTTCCAACAGTGATCTACTGTTCTGAGTGTATTATTTTCTGAAACTTCATGTTGGAATGTCACTTCAGGCCACTCTAAAAAAATTTCCAGAGCAGCTCTAGGTTAGCAGGAAGCAGAACTGAAGATGAGGCAGTGAATTATGAATGGAGGCAGCTGGACTAATAGTCACAGAAACAAGTGTTCTGTGCCCTGGCTCCCTCTAAGCACATCATGTAACCTTTTGGGAAGCCCTGAGCCCAGGCAGGGGCTGTCAGCCCGGGCAGTCACACACTGCGATGTGACTGCACTGCAGCAAAGCAGCGCTGTTTGTATGTGACACCTCCCCAGTGCCAACAACCAGTTACATTCACTTCTTAGCAGCTCCCATACACTTGGAGCCTGATGCTCCAGGGAACAAGTACTTTCCTTTAAAACAGATTACTCTAGGAAGCTGCTGGCCCATTTCAAAAGATCCCACAGATGTGACTGTAGGCAGCTGAGGGATTTGTTGGGTTTTGGTGGCTTTTTGTGTGTTAGGTTTCTTAAAACTGCCCTAACATAATTGTCTGCTCCAGCCTCACCCACCTTGTGGGTTCAAAATGGGCACTCCTTCCCTAGCTCTGCAGCCAAGGGAGCAGGTAATTGCTGGTAACAGAATAGCTGGGAAATAAATACCCCATCAGAGAAGTAGCTGCATTTCAGCGTGGAGTCTAGAATATTCTGAAGTTCTCAAGTAAGCACACACAGTGAGCCAAGGCTGCACAGAGCACTTCTCCACACATCAAGGAGAGGAGCTGGAGTCCAAGCACACGAGTTACTCACTATTAAGTAACTCTTCCTGCAAGGGCTGCCTGGTTAGATTCAGATACCACTGTGTGATCCCCAACAGCCTGCCGTAGTTGCTGCTGTGCTGTTGTCACAGACCAGTTTGCAAAGTAATTTGCAGCTTTTGGATGCTTCAGAACTTATGCAGAAGCTCCCAAAGATGATGGGGTGTTTTTGAGGGTTTTTAAAAATACACTGTTTTGGAAGAAGAAAGGTTGTGATGGATCCATTCTCTTGGAAAAGAATCCTTGTCCTCCACAAGATAAAATACAGAATAGTTTTTAAAAACCCCACCCAGTAGTAACAGAGATTGGTGAAATGACTGCAAATAACAAAATAACAGAAGGTAACAACTATGCAAAAGGCCTGTAATACCAACAGGCACAAAACTACTGTATAAACCAACACATTGAACTTTAGCAGTTCACTCTTCCTACAGGGCAGTCCTTGTGGATCCTCACACACACACTCCTCGTGTATCCGTGTAGACATGAGCAATAACTTGACTCCAGCTGCCACATTTGAGCAGAGCTTTCTCTAAAGCAGAGACTCCAATTACATTTGCAATAATCTGATTACTACATGAGCCATAGCCTGGTTAAAAAAGGGTCTGAGAGATACCATTTTGGCACTTAGGAAGAAGACAAAAGGGAGAGGGAGATATGCTTTGTTGTTTTAGTAACAGAAAGGTTTGCAAACTGCAGCCAGATTTTGTGACAGAATTACAGCACGTTGTCCTACACAGGACAATTCTACTGTTTAAAACACATACGATACAATTTTTAAGAAGTTTAGAGAAGTTATGGATTTGTAAAACTGTCTCAGCAGGAAGACAGACCAACATTTAAAGATTTACTTGCAGCTTATGGTTACGTTCACATCACTGGTAATTTAAAGATATGATCAGGAAAGTAATCCACTTTGCCATCAGTGAGCTGGCCAAAACCTGCTTTGTAACCCAAGACACTCAAATTCCTGTTTTGGAAATACTTCATTCACATGCAGCTCACCCAAACTAATCCATGCCAGCATTTCTCTAGTCACTTGCAGCCTACCCCTCCATCTATCTGCCATTCAACCTGCACTGGAATACCATTTCTTTTCCTACGTGTGCCAGCAAAAGATTATTAAAGCCAATCATATTTCACCAGAGGAAGAACAGGATCAGGCCCTTATTATTCTTTCCATGCTCATCTGACTGAGCAGAACAAATCAAAGAGGAGACAGTTAAAAAAAACCCCAAACTGCTGGTCTTGGTTTCTCTGGGGAAAAGCAAGCTCCAGATAAGCTGTTCTTCCAATCAACACTCTGATTTTCATGAGCAGCAATATGCTTCCCTATGATAATTGAAATGGAGTAACTGTCAAACAGCTTGCCAAGTCTCACCTCATTAACCTTTATGGACTGACCTCCAAAATTCCTTGAAGCTGAAATACAGGTCCCCCTTGCCTCTGTATGATAACTGTTTACCCCTAAAAGGTTGGGGAGCAAGGGAGGGGCATTAGAGAGCAAACTGCTAAACGTGCTAGAACTGGAAGAAGAGCTGTTTCCAGCCTATTCCTGGGGACCAAACCTTCACAGGCTCAGGCCTCCTTTGTTGGCCCTTCTTTCAGATAGCCTTCAAAGCTAAAT
Organism: Chaetops frenatus; assembly: GCA_013400775.1. NCBI lineage: Eukaryota > Metazoa > Chordata > Aves > Passeriformes > Picathartidae > Chaetops > Chaetops frenatus. Next base: position 163,054 of record VZTR01008413.1, on the reverse strand, counting down.
TTGGATTACAAATCACACTCCCCACCCACAACACCTCTTTTGAGAGTCAATATATAGCTCTAGTATGCTGCCCAGTAGTCAAAAATAAGCATTTCCTAACCCACACTTGAAGGTGTAGCAAATTTTCTAATTAAACCTTATTTTTCTTTCATCCCAAATCTTTTACTCAGGATGCCCCCCTGCCATTCCAGTCAACTCATTTTATTACTTTTTCTCAGATCTCAGTGAAACGTTCTGGTGGTAGTGAAAAGCAAGCAGTCAGTGAAGGAGAGACTGAACACAGTACTTAGCATTTTATCCAAACGTCCAAACCAGAGATATCAGACAAATGGAAGCACTTAGGAAAGGTGGTAGAGCAACTAGATCCAAAAATTAGCAAGCTCCTAGCTTTATTTTTTTCAGCATCAGCTTGAGATAGCATAAGCACAAGAAATAAGAGTATTATGTTCCAGTTTTACACCCTTGAAGTCTGTACATGGGGTCATGTATATTTACACTAAACAATAAAAATCTTCAAGGTTAAAACCATACCCATCAACTGCTCTGCTGGAGATGAGAAGGCACCAGACAACTACAATGTGGGTTGGTTTACACTCCCATTTCAAAGGCAGGTGCTTTGTGATTGCAGAAGCACCTGATCTAGGGTGAACATAAGAAAAAATAAAATCCACCTATATGCTATTACTTCTGGTAGGCCTGAGGTAAACACTAGCAACTCTTTGTGGAAGAAGAAACAAAACAAACACTTCAGAGTCCACTATAGTCACTGGGGACATAAAGCAGCTCCATAGATTCCATTAAACTCTGCTGGAGGGAAAGAGAAATCTGGAAGAGAAAGAGGGAGAGCTCTTCACTCTCCCAGACTAAGAAGAGGGGAGTGGTAGTACAAGCATCCTGATAATCTCAAAAATCTCAAAAGAGATTAAATTGCTAAAAAGCAGGGCAGGGCAGAGTGGGGGACTGCATCTAAACAGCATCTTGGCATCAGTGCTCCTAGAAAATCACTGATCATCAGAGGAAAGAATTAAAACATGTTTAAAAAGTAATAGCAAAATGAACTAAACAAGTGTCAGAGAAAATTTAAACTGCCTTATTGATCCAATGTAAGTCGCAGACGGAAAGCAGGACCTGTGGCCAGCAGGCCTCGATATTAACAAGTGGTCTGCACATTATAAAAGTTTCTCCATTTCAGCTCCTCAGAAGGAAGAATCTCTACACAGTGGACTGAAGTCTGCCTCAGCTGCTCAAAGGAAAGTTGTGCTTTTGAACAACAGCAACAGGACTGGCATGTTGCCTCAGGAGTCAGCAAAATCCTGCAAGAAACTTTTCAAACTACATCTTGAGACTAAAATCCACAGAATACAATAGTGGGTAGAAAAAGTGCAGAATTAAGAAACTTGTCTAAGATTTCAGAAGCTGCAAATAAGAAGGAAGCAAACCCTTGCAGAAACTGATAAAGAACAAGGTCCTTCCATGACGACACACCACATGCTTTCCTGGGGCTTTACAAATAAGTAACATCAAGTCTGCCTTAAAAGCAGGAAATTCAGATACTTGCCTATCTGGTCAGGCATTTAAAGCATAGAAAAACTGAAGAACCTACAGCTCTAGGTAAGTAGGAGTTTTAAAATGGCCTTCTGCTAACATAACAGGAACTGTGAGGTTTGCAGTTCACATGCATAAATTCCACTGCTCTTTTCTCTCTCCACACTAAACTCACTAAAAATACAGAGAACGTTCCATGCTCTCCAGAAGGGACATTCAGAACTCCCACATTTAGTAGAGGCTAAAATAAGTAAAACTTCCCTCCAATGGAATTAAGTGACACATATCCCCAAACTGACCTCAGAGTGAGCACTGTGGTAGCTGGTGGCTGTCTAGAGGAAGAGACTGGCATGACTCTCTCAGAGCACCACCAAGTCTCACATGAACAGAACTTACTCCTGGGGCACCTTGAGGGAAGCAGCTGTGCAGGTAAATATTATTTATGTGGACTCCAGATAGTTTCCATGTTATTATGCAAACAGATAAAATCATTTCACACACAGTGAGAGAGCATGCACTGATTTTATGCAGCAAGCTCCAAAGCCAAGCAACAAACAGCTCCAGTGTGCTCTTCATTAACAAAACTGCTGTTAATTAAAAAAACTGTCCCAGCTGAGGCCATTGCAGGGCCTCTTTACTTCATAACAGCACTGTGCTACTTTCCCCTTGACCATAAGCAGAAATGCACAATGAGTGGATTTTCTCTTGTCTATTTCTGCAACTAATGTTTAACAGAAGGCAGAATTCTAAAAATCATGTTCTTTCTTCACAATCACAGTAAAGATATGCAAGCTTAATGCAAAGTTAAGATGTGATTTTTTTTCTATTCCCACTACAGGAAATTAGTGATACATAATTAATCCTAATATCAATATCTTTGCCCAGGCTCCATTAAGTACATTTAATAGAAAGTACAGCTATTACCAAATCTCAACCCTGAAGCTCTCATGCTGCTCCTTGGAAAAAACTGAAAGCCTACTACACCTTGGTCTTTAAGGTTTTTGATAATCTATCTCCAAAAACCCAGACTCAAATTTTGGCTCATACCCCATTCACTTAAAAGTTACATCCTTTTTTTGTAATACTGAATCAGGAAAACATCACTTAACTGTAAACTCATGAAATAATTTGGACAGAAGAGCACATGTCTGCTGGCCAAGCTCAAGGTGCACTGGGATAGATCCAGATGGAAATTTCACATTGCACCTGTCCACAGCACACTCAGCTTTGCTACAGGAAGAGTGACCAAAGGCAAAGCCAGAAAATGTGCAGCAATCTGAATGCACAGAGAAGTCAAGTACTGCTGAACTAACCCCACTTGATGCTAATTAACATTAAGGCTGGCCAGAACCTACTGGGATTCAAACTTGCACTCTGTTCAAGCAAAACTTTAGGGAAGCCTGGCAGAACCAGTGACTGAACCACGGGGGCTGGAAAATCTGTCTGGATCTGTGAAGGGCTTTGGCATCACAGGGTCATGGAGAACAGTCTGCATCAGAGCAGGGTGGTGGGGAATGGGAGCCAGCCAGATAAACACACAGTGGTCTCTCAGGCCTTTTGTTTGTTTTATGAAAAGGAGATTCTGCCAACTGGTTTCAGGTCAAAATTCATCCCAACCGGGAAGGAAAGAAAATTCCTATAAAATGATGCTCAGTAGGAATTAATCAGGAGCACAGTTCCCCTGAAGGCAAAGGCCTTTTCAGTTAAGTAAAAAGTTGCCACCAGCTAATGTGCAAGACAGCACTGATTAGCCATCTGGTGAAAGTTCCTGCTAAGCTTGCCATGTCATCCCCTGTGCCGAGGAAAGCAGAAGGTGGATCAGTTACACTCTGTCCTTGCCTGCGATGTGTGGTCATCCTTAGGAACACAATACAAAGCTTCCCAGCACATCTAGGAATTCTAAGTGTTCTGACTTTTAAGCTGCCTTTGTTTTTTTTAACACCGCATCACAGCTAAATTATTTAAAATAAAAATTATCCATTGCCTTTTTGAAAGCTGACTTTACCCTCAAGCCTTATCAACCTTTGTTATTTTTATCCCTTTGTTTCCTTCTGCAAAAACTGAAATTGCCAGGAGGCTTTCCAGTCATCTAAAGAGCATCAGTAAACAAGAGAAGAGACAGATGGCTGAGCTCAGTTCAAATGAGCACAAGACTCAGCTTCTCCCCTAAAATCCAGGAAGAATGTAGCAGTCTCAGAGAGAAAACAGGGATGCACATCCAATCCGATAAGGGAGAAGTCACTGTGAGGAGGTGCAGAGCTTCCATGTACACTGCACATCCACTACAACTGCCCAACCTTCCAATAATACAATGGGATAAGAGGATGGCAGCAGGGCACAGAAGAGTTCTCCCTCCATTGTTGCTCCCAAAAGTACTGCTGACAAAAACAATCAGCAGGGAAAGTAAAACCAGGCATCTCCTTCCAGCAAAGTTACTCTTCTGAGAAGTAACAGAGCAAACTCTCACAACCTGAGAAAGCAACATCTCAGACAGGCCTCTCAATTCACCCACTACTACAGGAATTTGGTCCCCTTGACAAATAACATGTTAATCCCTTATTAAAATGAGAGATTCAAAGAGACAAAGAAAACCCATGAGAGAAGATCTGCAATTAAAGAAGTCTGTCAAAACAAACATTCCTATTTTTTTCGTTCTTGGATTTGATTTTCATTTACTGCATAGGAGCCTACTGGTGTTAGCACAAGATACTATTTACACGCCTTGCCTTGCTAAATAGATTTAGACATCCACATACATCCAAAAAATCCATCTGAACTAACATAATTCCTTGTATGCCTCTTCCACCTATAAACTCACTGTGATGCCACAGACACACCTGCATGCCTGAATGACTTACATAAGAACGGGTTCAAACATTGCCCATTCTTCCCCAAATGAAAAATTTTATTCTGCTGAAATTTAGTTAACATTTTTCCCTCAGGGCTTCCTGATATTCCAAGTTCTTCCTTCACTCAGAGATAGCAGAAAGCTCCAAGAACAGAGCTGCATAATCATCACCTCCAATCAGCTCTAATTGAAGGCTGACACGAGACAGAACGAGAAACTAGCACTGCAATTAATACAGACAGGAAAAAACAAGACTGTGGGAGCAGCATCATTATCAGTAAAGCTCTGGCAAAACCCTCAGGTTGTGGCTTGCTGGTACACTACCACCTCTGAGGTAGAGTTTAACTACTCCATAGTGCACGAATACGAGGGAGGGAATAATCTGGTGGCGAATTCACCAAGGACGGTGAATACCTGGTGAAGTTCTGGCCCCTTTTTACCTCAGTACTCACACTAAAACTTTAAGAAATCATTAACATGGACTCCACTGATCCTCTCAAGAGAAGCCTGAATCAACCCTTCTGGGAATCCAGATTGAATTCCTAAAATGCAGTCTGTACATATACTTTTGTAGGAGCTTCCTAAAACAGCAAAACTACAAATTAAACACAGAATTCTCACCTAAAACAGTTGCCCCCTCACAGTGATTCACCCAGGGTCTCCCAATCATTTCCATGATGCCATTCCCTGCTCCATACATTTAAAAGACTAAGCAAAAAGCTGGTACACACCTGCATCCCCGTGGAAACAGCTGTCCTGGTGACATCTCCCAGAGGGCAAATCTCCATCGCTTGGCCAGATCTGTCCTGTTTTTCGTACACCCACAATAGTGGCCTCAGACACGATGACCTGCTGCTGCCGGTGCCGTTTCTGAGACTGGGGGGTTGGGGGGCTGCTGCTGTCAAAGGACTGCTGAGAGTTCTGGGAGGGGGAACGGCTTTTATCCCGATACATGCGGTACGTGGTGGGGCTAGGGGAGACATGGCTGGACTGCCCTGAGGAGAAGTCTTCCTCGCTGGAAGTAAGGTTCTCATTAGAGCTACAATCAGGAGTATATCCTCCTCCAATATCTTCAAAACTCCTGGGGGAATAAGATCTCCTGGGCCACGTGAGATGTTTTTCCTGGTCAGCTGGGCCCTGATTTCGCAGAATAGGTCCTTTTCCTTCTCCTTCCCCCATCATTGCACCAACATAGATACTCTGATACGGCTGAAAGTCCATGGGCTGCCAAGGTGAGCGGTTGCTGCCATTGGCATTAATCAGGTTATCTTTAAGAAATTTGGGGTTCAGTTCAGCATCCTCATATTCTCCATCATAGCCAAAGCTGCTCTCTGAGGACCTTCCCCTGTAGGCAGGCCTCTGGAACTCACTGAAGCTGGGTACCATGTTAGAAGGGAGGGAGTGCAAAGACTTTTTGCGTTCCATTTGCATGGCCTGGCTACCAAGGGAGCTTATTTTATCAGAAACATCTTTATCGTTGACCTTTACTAGACCCTTCTCATGATGATACTCCATGTTCACATAAAAGGGCTTTTCAACAACATCCTTGTTATCTCCAGAATGCGAATTAACCTTTTTCATTCTCTCAAAATTGGACCTTAGGGCTGCCACACTGGTGCTGTTCCCTCTCTCCTTAGGTTCAAACGATCCCTCCTTCTCAGCCGATCCCAACAGCCTGCGAGTGGAAGCCGATCTGTGTTTTGAAGGAGAGCCATCTGTATCACAGCGATTCTCCATGTCTTCTACAACTCTCTTCAGTTTCTCTTCACCATAGTACTTACACCTATCCTGCTCTCCTTCTCCATGGTGAGGGCTGTCCAAAGGTGACAGGTCTGACCCATCACTCTGGGTAGACAGCTTCCGCATAGAGGGTATCCTGGGTTTGAACTTTTCCTCCCCATGATGTGACTTGCTTTTTTCATATTCATCTTGGTCAGCAGACTGGTGATGATGCAGGTCCTGGGTCTGCTGCTCTGCACCCCCTTCAGGCAACTGAGAAACACGTTTAAAACCCCATCTCTGTCTATCATAGCTTTTCTTCTCCTTTGCCAGAAGAGTCTGCAGGTAAATCATGCGGAACCTCTCCTTGTTAACCTCCATCTCCAGTCTCCGAATAGACGCTTTGCACATCTCCAGTTCCTGTTCAATGTCTCCCACAGATTTCAGCTCCATTTTAGGAGGCTCAGAGTCTGCAAATTGTGCTTTCCAAGCTTCTACAAACCCCACAGGGTCCACCATTTTGCATACGGGAGTAAGTGGAGAATACGAGAAGGAGGCTGGAGAGAGAGAGGTGGAAAGAAAAAACCAACCGGATCTCACATGTAGAAGCAGAAACAGCTCGGGCAGGGTCAACTCAGCGCGTCTCTTTCGCGGTCCATGCAGGGCACTGGGAGGCAGGCGGCAATCCTCTCTCGCAATCCTCTCTCCTCCTCGTCTTCTGCTTCTGCCAGCCCCAGCCCCGCGTACACTCGCTACTCTCTCGCCAGCATGACCGATCGTTCGCTGGCGAACAACAATGCTCCCACCCCGACGATCTCCCAGCACTTGAAAGCGCGTGGACAAAGGAGCGGGCTATGGGCGGGGGAGGGAAGGTAAATATCGCCCCCCACCCACCTCTTGTCGCCGCCGTCCTGGGCACGGTCCTCAGCGCGGCCACGCTCCGGAGCCCTCCGCTCCGCGCTCCCTCTCCAGCCCCCGTGTTGTGCTTTCTCTTTCTCTCTCCTCCTCTCCCCCTGCCCCTTTCCCTGTCTCCTCCTCCCGGCTATTGTGCTGCGCTCGNGCGGAAGGGGAGGGGAGGGAAGGGAAGGACCCGGCGCAGGCACTGACACGGCGCTGGGGCCTCTTAAAGGGGCAGCCGGGCCGGCCGGGCCGGGGGGACCCCGCGGGGCTGCGGGGGCCCGGCGCCTCCCTCACAGCTGCCCGTGAGACAAAGGCAAAGTCGTGAGCGGTCCCGCCCGCTCGCACGTACAGCCACAGGCCTGGGCATCATCACACCATACAGGCATGACCGGAGCTAAGCCTGGTTAAGAACATGCCATGCACACAGCCCCGTGTGCATAGGGAGGTATCCATGCCCCTCCATACAACCATGCCCTCATATATTATGTATAAACACCAGCACGGCTCTGTGCTGTCTCTTGTGTTCACAGCAAGGCTCTCCCCCCAGGCACCGATGCAGCTCACCTTCGAAGGTCACGTTTTCCCCCGCTCATGTGAGTGCGGGTTAGTAGCAGGCTTGTCATTCCCTCAATCCTAACTTCCTTGCCAATGAATTACAAACTGGATTTCTGAGATGGACAACTGGTACTCCAAAATAACGCTGATACTGACAATAAAGGCTGCTTTGTTTGGGCATTTGTCTCACTTTCGTCCTGTACATTATTTAGCCCCAGTAACTCAGTCACAGACTTCACCTCTGGATGAAGAGTGGCAAATTAAACAGAATTCCAGCTGTTGGGTATTATTTTCCTTCTGAAATCCCACCATCACACTTCCTTCTGAAGTACACAACCTTGCTTGAGGCGTGTGTCCTTTTCGAGTACCAATTCAGCCTCTGAAAAAAGGGCAACAATTACAACCAAAGTTCCATCTTTCCTGTTTGGAGGATAGGAAAAGGTGATATGTACCCCTCATATCACCTATAAAACTGTTTCTTTCATGTTTGTGGTGAAGCATATCTTTTCTGATACATGTTGCTGGAAAAGAGAGTGGGATATAGTCCTGATAGCATTGAAAAGCACAACTCCACAAGAGTAGCTCTCTTACCTTTGAGATATTTACTCTTTTGAAATCCATTAAACAGTTTTCTTCTTCATGCTTTTTTATATGCCAATCAAAATATTTTGGGGTATCTTCAGATATAGCAAAAATGGCTAATCATGTATGCAGTTTTGCATAGTTCACCCCTCTTGGATTTTTGTTTCCTGGCTTTAACTGCTTTTCCTGTACTTGTTTCCTCAGCTTTTAACATGTAACAGGCATTGGCTGACCTGTATGGAAAACAGATTATGACCTAAATCATAATAAAATCTATGTTTCATAAATAACTCTATAAATCTTTCAAGACCTCTCAATCTGTCAGAGAAATAAAACAAACTGCCTTTTCTCCATTGATACTATTTGTTTGCTTAGTGCCAATTTGACCAACAAAATTCTAGCAATGTATTTCTAGGAAAAACAAGATTGTACTGGCATGGTTATAAACAATGGCAGGTATGTGACATCACTGGGATGTGTTCTGAATTCATACAGAACTTTTACTGAAGGCTCACCATTCTGATTTATTTCTAGAGCAGTTTCCATTTGGGTCCACTTCTCTGACAGTTGTGTCCTTTCCGGAGGGAGTGAGAATTCTGATGAGTCAGATGAGGGATTTCTGTATGCACACTTACCTTTTAGTGAATAATACTGTTAAACAACTACACCCTCCTTATCTATTGAGGTAGTACAATTGCAAAAATTCCACTGGGAATTGTTGTGTTCTCGGAATTTTTGCCGACACATTATGCCTTGAACAGAGCCGTATTTTAATAGGATACCAGATTTCTTTAATAGTACGGTGGCAGAGACGTACCTGTGATTTGAGGCTGAGAATCCTGCGAAGAGGGGCTAAACTGGGGCCGGCCTGCCCAGCACATCCCCTCTGCTGGCCGGCGAGGGTTGGCAAAGCCCTTCCGAGGCGGCGCGGATCTGATCCTGCAGTGACCGCCGGGCTCCCCCTTGTGGGGCCGCTTGGCTTCGGGTTCAGCTCTCGAGCTGTCACTTGGGAACTGTTCTTCAGCGTCATCCCACGCAGAAAAACCGGGGGTTTTCGAAGGACAAAAAAAAAAAAAAAAAACAAAAAAAAAAACCCCACACCCAAACCACCCCCAAAAAATTGTAGCACATACACTGAGCTTTTAAAATGATAAATAAAACATGGTTTCTGATTAATATGTGGCTGAAATTAAAAAATCGTGGTTTTGTTAACACAAAGCAGCACTCTTGGTAGAGTTTGACAAAGCTGGAAGTCCCATCCAGTATAAATCATTCCGTGAAGCCAGGGGGAAAAAAGGGAACTCTCCTTCAAATTCAGACAATGGCAATTTCTCTCTGTGAGAACAACTTGCAGGTCAAAAATACAGGAAAGTGATCAATCCTCTCCACTAGCATAAACAGATGCTCCTACAACTTGCCAAATATTTCATTTAACTTGCATGCTCAGAGGATGTGATAGAGAGTGTTCAGAGCATTCACTCACCAGTGTGTTACATTAGAACAACCTCTAACTGTTGAGGAAAAGCTGCAACCACAGAGAGGGACAGATTTATTAATGGAGAATGGACCCCAGTTCCACCACAATGTAAACCTGAGCTGGAACAAACAGGATTCAGAAAGCTCTGAATCCCATGACCTATGTGAATATAAATAATCATACCTTAAGTGTCAAATAATAACTCAAAAGATGAAATAATACCATTAAAAATTAAAAGAACAGGCTCTTATAGTAAGAAATTAACTTTGTCAGGTGGTTTTCTTAAATGGCTTTTGATCCACTACCAGTGGGTTTGCTCAGCACAAATGCATCCACAACCCATGAACTTGTTAGCTTTTACTTATTAAAGACAAGAAACAGCATAGCATTAGTACTTCTTTGGGGAAATGGATTGTTACAATTGCTCTTTACCCTTGATTCAGACTGACTCCAAATTTTACTTCAATATCTCACCTGCAAATTCCACAAGGAAGCTGAAACTGTGACTGTTGCCATGATCACTGTGGGGATTTCTACTGGTATAGAAATTGTAGTTTAGCCTACCTATAGTTAGAGTTAACAATGTTTTTCAACACTGTTTTCTAAAATATTAAGGCTTCTTCAAAGTCAATTAAGTTGCTGATAGAATGGATTTACATAGATAAAACATTGGCCAGATACAACTTACAAATCTGTATTTATTTTCTATAGTTTGTTTCCTTTGTGCTTTGCTAAGTAACTCATCATTTGCAACATGATCCAAGATTTCTTTTAGATGATAAATTATTAATACGGAGTTCTTTGCAAGGGAGGTCTCAGTGGTGCTAAAACACCCTTAAAACCAACCAAGCAAGCAAAAAAACCCAAACAACACAAACACACAAATGAAAAATGACAACAAAACCCCCAACAAACCACCAACCAAAAAACACTCAGTCTCAAAGCATCCATCATTTAACAGACAGACTCAGGCCATTGTCCCAGAATAGCTGATGACTGACAGAGTTTTGCATTTGTATGTGAAGTTTTTGGAGCTCCAGATGATACAAAACAGTAATGATATCATGCAATGTACTGAATCCCTAGGAAAAAAAATGTACCAGTTGATTTTCCAAGCAATATGATTGTGTTTTTGAAGAGATTGCATCTCTGTGACTTTGTACAATAATTGAGCTCAGCAACAAAAGAAACCCTTAGGAGATGTATTTCTTGGTGAGAAAACAGAAAAAAAAAAATCCTGATCTTTTCTTAGATTTGTTCCTGAGGCATTTTGCAGTGTAAACACTGTCTCTCATGTCAGCACTGAAGCCCAGCTAACCTGACTTGCTGCAGCAGAGTGAACTATCTCCTCTACTCTCACTCAGGCTCAGCAAACACGAAGGCCACACTGCCCACCCAGCACAGCACATGCTACAGGCACAGTGTAAATTCACCTTCCTGTGAAACAGACTCTGGAACTGAACAACTGCAAAGCACATCATAAGGTCGAAGTATTACACATTTGGATAAAGAGCTCCTTTCGTACCCTGACAGATTCATTTTTTCCACCAAATGCTACATTTGTGTCCTTGCCAACAGGCAGCACAATTGCCAAAGTGAAGACTGTCTGATAAAAAAAGACACAGAGTTCCTAGATCTCTATTCATCATATTCTAGGAAGCTGCTCTTACGTCAAAAGAAAAAAGCAATAAAAAGCATGTTGAAGCTATCTTTTCTCCACTTTTTCCCCACTTCTTATCAAAGTGGGAAAAATGGCAGAGAATCCAGAATGTTTTCAGATTGATGCATTTCTTTATTAACAAATGTATTTCTCAGCAGCTCAAATGTGAAATGTCTTGTTATAATTATTTTTCCAGATACTGTTGTTTCTGCAATGACTGAATGAATATCTCAAGAAACTGTACCTTGTAACTGTTCATAGGTTTTCTTCTTTCTCTCCATTTAAAATAATTGCAGTATGATATTTAGAGCATTGTAAATTTTTTTAAGCCAGCAGGCCTAAAATGCTAGATATGAATCCTAGAAACATAGAATTCTAAGCTAGATACAACAGAGTATTAGAGTTCAGAGAGCTATTGGAAAAATTAGAGGGAAATAATATGTTTTCCATATTATGCACCTGTGTGACCATTCTTTCTTATTCAAGAGGATGGAAAAGAAGAGCACTCTTATCTGGCAACATTTTCAAAATATTAGACAGCTGTGTTAAACCAAGTTCCTACCTGGACTTCTTTCAGGCTTGGAAATATTTAATACTGGGCTCTGATTCTCAAGTGGAAAATGAAAAGTAATACAGATTTTTCCTGGATGGAGAAATGACAGTGGAAACTATGAAGTTTTCATTTGTGTACTTCCAGGCCTGATACTTAAAAAGATTTATTTCCAAATAGTTTTAAAATACTTGGAATGCATACAAACGAATCAGAGTTATTTTACACAATGATTTTAAAAGGCAAAACCATATTGATAGCACCCTTCATTCTGAACTGCCACTTGCTTCCTGCTCCCACGAGAATGCCACTTCACTAGCTAAGACTTCTAGAGAACACACTAAAATGACATAATTTTTGACTCCAAGCCTTTCTGGCAGACAGGTGAGCCCATGGCACTGGCAATGTCTTCTTGCATTAAGACAAGGATGTTATGTTTCAACTACACAGAGCAAGGTTTTACATAACAATTGTGGCACCTTGCATGGTGAGCCTGCAGCAGCAAGGGAACTCTCAGCAAGAAAGTTTGGGTAAGTTTTTCCTCCCTCATTTCCAAGATGAAAGCTCTCTATTTGTGGCTTGAGAGCGTTGTTGCAGAGAAGTGTGGCACTTGCACAAACAGTTGACAGTTAGCAGCAACTCAGGCTGACTCGAGTGTTGTCTTCTGGAACTTCCATAGTGTTCTTCTCTAGTTCTGTGGAAACAAAAAGGTTATAAAATCAACTTACAAGAACTTATACCATCTGATATTAAGGGTAACAAAAGCTGTATGGAGGCCCAGTCACTCCGTAGGCTAAAACTTGGGCAATGATATGAATATGCTTGCAGGTATTTGAAACTGGCTCCAGTGCTGGAAAAACCTCCCCAGTCCTTCAGACTACGAACAAGGAAAATGCACCCAAAAACCAAGACCTCACATACTGATGAGATTTCCTGCCCCAATTTGGGCCCTGTGCCCAGGAGTGTTCTCCAGCTCCTTTATCATGGACTGCTCAAAGGCCAAGGCAGCAACTCGGGAAAATAATTCTTTGACATTTTCTCCTAGGAAACAAGACAGAAATGATTTGTTTTTATAAAGGCACATCAACAGATGATCAAGCATAACAAGCACATCTGTGAACAGCTGACTGCTCAATACTGGGACAGAACAGGCCTCTCCAACCATCTGTCTCCCATTCTGATCACTGCAGAAAGAATTTCTAATTTTCTTACTCTGGAATACTGTACCCCGTGCTGCACCTTTATTTTTAGCCAGCAACAGAGAGAATTCAGTTTGTGGTATAATCTTTTTCCATTGCAAACATTTAGTAGTAGTGCACGTGTGTATTTATGTAACCATCTATGAATTAAACATGCTCAGATACTGCAAAGCAGCTTGATTACTTCTTTCTGCAAACACGACAGTGAAACCACACATACAAATGCCCAAATAAAATCAGTCATTACTAAGCCTGAAGTTTCCAATAGCAACAAAATGCAAGAACAACAAAAAAAAAACTGGCAATGGGGGGATAATAAGTTCCTCCCACTCCAACATCAGCCCTTGTGGTTATGCTATTTTTACATCCTCTGCAGTAATTTACCTGTTTTGGCTGAAACCGACCAGTATTCTGCCTGCATCTCCTTGGCAAAACGGATGGCATCCAGCTCTGTCCTTTCACACACAGCATCTGACTGGGCAAACAACATGGAACAGCTTGAACATAACAAGTGTGTCTGGGCTGGTAACAGCACACAGGCACTGCCACAGCACCTACACTGTGATGCTTCCAGCTTTCTCAGTGGCCTTTCTGACCTTTCCTAGACTTGGGCAATCAGACATGACTGGAAGAATATTCAAGTATTTAGTACTGGCTTTTAATGGAAGTCTCCACTCAGCTCCCACAGCACTGAAAAAAAACATCAGTTAGCAAGTGACCCTTGTATCTCAGACATTCCCTGGTAAATAGCTATCAAGTCAGCAGCCCAGTTAATGGTCTTTAAATCCTTGTCACCCCATCATTTTCAGAAGAAGAGTTGTGGGACCAGCTAGTAACAGAAGAAACAAGTTTGTTTTCAAAGCTTTAAAAATGAAGTATTGATAGCTACAGAAAGACAAACACGAGACTGAGAATTGTATAGAGTGACTGCATTCACCCTGTTCTTTTGAAAATTAAGTGATATTCAATTCAGTAAGAAATCTTCCCTGTTCCTGAATAATGAACACACTATCCTTTAAAAACCAATTTCCCTCTACTTTTTCCAATAGCTCTCTGAACTCTAATACTCTGTTGTGAGTGTCTAGCTTACAATTCCATGTTTCTAGGATTCATATCCAGCATGTCAGGCTTGCTGGCATGACAAAAAAACATATAATGCTCTAAATGTCATACTGCAATTATTTTAAATGGAGAGAAAGAAGAAAACCTATGAACAGTTACAGAAAAACAGCAAAAACTTCAAGATCTCTAGGTATGTTTATATGTGCTTGAAAAATGTCCTGCAAGAGATATTTCACTAACTACCCATGTTTTCAGAAAGCCTCCTCTTAAATTGGTTCCAAGTGTACTGTTCAATTTACCTTTTAAGTTTTTCACTCAAGGTCTTTATCTCAATGACATTGTGCACAACTTGTAAGGGAAATCACTTGAGGAGCTAGGGAAAATTTGATTTCCTTATCTGCACTCAATTTACTCACCACCAAATCTTTTTTTGTTCCAACCAGAAAGATGAAGCTGGAATCTGGCTCATTCTCCCTCAATGCATCTTCTAGCCACTGTCTGAAATACAAAAGAGAAATGGCAGAATCAGTCAGAGGGAACAAGAAGTACAGCAGAAGGTGACAGATAATAGGGTCACAAGAAAAGTGAGAGGAAGAACTTATGTGAGAGTACCAAAAGCCTTTTTTTCCAGAGAGAGAAGTAGCTGTTCCAACTCCTTTGAATACATGTCTCTCACTAAGGAAAAATCATACCCATGACAGAGTACAAATTCAACAATCATTTTAGCACCCAGAGAGGTTATTTCTCCATGTAAGGGAGAGGGCAAAGTTTGGTGAGAGATAAGAAAGCAAGAAGCAACTGAAAAGCTATGAACCACATAGCAGGTTAGATACAAATGAGAATAAAGAGAGAAATAATCTATTCAGCATTATAAAACAGCTCCCTAAGAAGGCTGTATGATTCTTGTCTCATAAGCTTTTATATTCTTGTTACTCTGGCAATCAAGTTTCTCTTGAGTCATCCAACACAAGTCAAGGAGGGAAGGGAGTGTATGCATGTGTGGGAAATCAGGTTCACAGGCTTCAATTACTTTCAGCCAAGCAGAGACACTAATATATATATTATTTTACAAAGTCCTATGTAAATGAGCTAAGCACCATAGTACACATTCAAATAAGACATAGTACAGGTTGCAAAGAAGTCTGTACCTGCATTACAGTCACAACAGCACGTTAGAAATACATATGCTCTGAGCTGTGACAGCAGTGTGGATCATAGATCCATATAGGGCTTCCCAGCCTGCACTAAAAGCAGAACCAGTTTACTCATAACAATTAGTGTGTTGTTGTAACCAAATCACTACAAGGATCTGAACTACTACATTTAGCTGTATCTACACATACTCAGAGTTTTTAATTTTCTCTCCTTTTTTTGAACAGCCTATCTCCCGTCAGAATCACAGAAGCTACAGAAAGAAAATTTGGGGATAGCAGTGCACCTGAAAAATGAAAGGCTCATGAGACATTATGCATGAGATGCATCTCAACAATTTTATCATTTACATTAGATTCCAGCCTGTTACTCTATTTACAGCAAACAAAGTTTTAAAAAAAGAATGCTTTTGGGGTGCACTTCATCTCTTCCCACATGTCTAGCTTTGAAAGGATCAAGCTTTTAGTGAAGCACCTCTGTCTCTCCACTGACATTAAAGGAAGTCAAGTGTAAGCAGTTCAAATTTATGTCCTGCATTTTCTTCAGAAAAATTCCACCCTATGGAATCCAAACTAGTGACTGTCATTTTTCATTTCTTAGCTCAACAAAAAATACACTCATGATCCAGCAAGTGCTTAACACCTACATATGCAAGGCAATTAAACCTGCTGTAAAAACCTTTAAAAGATAAGCCAAAATGCAGAAACTTACTTGGTGTGATCCAAAGTTTGGATATTAGCCAGATCAAACACTGTTATTATAACTGCAATAAAAGACATGAACAGAAAAAGAAGTCATTAAATTAGAAAGTGTATCAGAAGTCTCTCCAACTCATCTTGTTAAACAGAGAGAATGTTTACGTACAAGGTGTTAGAACAGATTTAACACACAGGAGGTGGAAGACTATCCATTTGCTCATTCCTTTTCCTTTTCTAGCATCTAGTAAGACCTAAGACCATAGTCTTCAACCTTACATCTATAGTCTGTAGTCTGTGTTGCTATTAACCCTTTCTTTTGGGACCACTAATTCCCACAGGATTGTCTCTTACCAAAGGGAAAGCCAGAAATATCCAGTTCAAACTCCAGCATTAATCTCACCCAACCTCAAATTCTTTTCCTCCTAGACACAAGTGCCACTTTCTATTACTGCACCAGAACACTCTGAGCTTGCAGATGTGACAACACATCAAGTCATGAACTTCTTCATCCCTTCTTCCCTGCAATAATGGACAATCCATTCCACCACACTGTGTCTGTAGGTACCTTCCCAAGGAGCATATATGGATATATGTTGCTGTACAAAATACAACCTCCCAACACAGGCAGGATCAACTTAATATTGTTCTCACCCTCTGCTCCTCGGTAGTAAGCAGATGCAATGCACTTGAACTTTTCCTGACCTGCTGTGTCCCATCTGTGCAACAGGGGGGAAAAAGAAATTTCAGGTTAATGAAACCCAGGGTAACCTGAGCAAACATGCTAATGAAGCAGCAGACTGGTACAAGGCGGAGAAGAATGTGATACCAGAGAAGTGTCACCATCTGGAACATGTTATTCATTAACCACTGAGAGAAATACAGTAAAGCTCTATTATTCAATGAAGACATGCAAACTCCATTTTTTACCTTAAAAAAAAAAAAAAAAAACTAATGATTTTGGAGACAATTCAAATATTTGTATTCTGCATGGTAATATCCTTTTCTTAAAACATTTTTTTCTCTATGTAATTTGCATGTATTGCTAGGGCAATCTAATTTTGTAAATTTTCCCTGCTAATACTAGCTAAGTCATGTATTAATCCATTTTAGGATCTTGCAACTGCTAGATAAGGTATCTGTACCTACACTACAAATTAGAGACCTGCAGCTCAGTCTACCAGGTACTAATGATCCCATTAAATATAATCAAGGATATCCTTCTTGTTAATGAACATGATATGCAGTGCCTTCAGCTACTGCCAGCACTACAGAGGTTTGGGTTTTGTTGTAGCTTTGTACTGCCAGTCATGGTTACTTGCAAATATATCTTGTATGGAAATCTCTCAGCAAGAGGGGGCACTAGTGCTTATCATATGGAAATGCTCTACCCAGCTTCTGAAGACTTTGCAGATAATGCAACCTGACCTTATTGCTTCAGTTTGCAAAATGCTGATGCAGAGTCTAAATTTTTAGAGGGACTCAAGTTCCAATAGGATAGCACCTGGCAGAATTTCCCAAACACAATTGCTGTGAAGTCACTGGGAAATGGATTAAGTATTTTTCATAAATACCACAAGCCATCTATTTACATCAGTGTTCTCACCAGAAAAAAAGTTTTCCTAAGCAAATAGGTTTTTAAGATTCATGCACTAAAATACCTCATGCAAAGTATCTTATTTCTACTCTAGGTCACACTGATGATTCCAGAATGCCCTCTACAGAACAGTGTTGCTGGCCACAACACGAAGGGACACCACTGCACAGACCAAAAGCAGGTGGAAGAAGGGCAGGATTCCCACTAGTCTGACAAACAAAGTTGAAAATGAAAGATATCAGGTTCACATTCTAATAAAACCACTCCAGCTTTTCTATGATTTAGGGATAATTAATTAGTTGCTAATCAGGAGATGTTGAAATCACTGGACATCTTAACATTAATTTCAGTGACTGCAGGAATAAAATTCCCAGTGAAGCCAAGTTCAGTGGTCATTGTGCCAACTAAACCCAAATCACAGACTGGGGTTACACTAGCACTGGACAAAGCTGTTGCAAAAGCTTCCACTTCTCTTTCAGGTACGTTGAGTAAAAAAACAGAACTCCACTGAAATAGTGCAAGACATCCAAGTTGAATTTTCATTGACAGCTTGTAATATTTTTTAGAGATGAGAAATCCAAATGTAAAATTTCTACTAAAACTGCAAGGCCAGAGACAGAATCTTTTCTTCAGATCACATTATTCTTTGCTCAATTGTATTATATTTTTCAAATCTTTATTCTACTACAGCCTGCAGCAATTCAAGCTCTGCTGAGACTATACTCTGTGCAATGCTTAACCATGCTCTTTCAACTCACATCTGGAGGTTATATGGCATTCCAATTATCTCAAAACGTTCAATTTCAAAATCTACTCCAATGGTCGCCTTGTAGTGTCGGTCAAAATTATCTTTACAAAATCTGCAATTAAAAAAAAAGGGGATGAAGTACTAGTAAGACACAATTACAAATAACTGCAAAACTAACACTGTCTAGGGCAAATTATGAAGAAAAGAATAAACTAACTGTGGATTTGTTAGATAATGTAGAAGCAGACATAAAAACATCAAGACACTAATTAAAAGAAAAGGATATACTGTTTAACAAACTAGAAATCACATATCTAGTAAGCTTTCAGGATAGTATGAGACTCAGAATAAAACATCTTTGGGCTCTCAAGGGAGGTAGAGGATCTTCCAGTTTTAGTTACAGGGAATATATTCTGGGTTGTAAATAATGACCCAAATGAAACCAAGACTCAGATGCTGGAATTTTTTTCCAATTCTTTAGCCTTTAGACTGGATGCCTTAAGAAAACACTGTATTATATCTGACTGGATAAAAATACCTAAGAATGTAACATATACTGATTGAAGTGTTAAAGCACAACTGTCTGTGTTAATGTATAAAACCTGTCTCATACTCTTGACTTCGTTTTGTGGTTTAATAACAAATCCTCAAGTACTGGTTCAGGTTCAAACCAGAACCATGAAGTACTGCTCTAAAGCCAGCAATGGAAATATTTTAACTTTTATTTGAGAAACAGGAGAATCAAACCATCAGCTGAGATATACTGTACCTGTTGATAAGGCTGGTTTTCCCAACATACAGGTCTCCTACCACAACCACTTTGGATATTTTCAGCCTGTTATTTGAAAATGTTACATAGTTTTAGCAGTAATTTCAACAGACTCTTTCTAAAAAATCTGATTTAGATCTTTAAATTGCAAGTGAGGAGCACATATACCTGCGACTTCAGTTTCCCTGCATGCCACTGTGCTGCCCAATCAGAGTCTTAAATTGTGAGAAAGAAAGCCACCAAAAAACCAAACCCTTTTGGAGCAGAAATAGTCCATTTCTTACTCTGTTTCCATTTTTTCCTAATTTCAATACAGCAGGACAAATTTTATTCTATTAAAATTGCTTTGACTACAAGTATATGCATTTAGCAGTTTTCACATAAGGCCACAGAGTATCTGCATCCTTTGAATTCCAGTTTATCCCAAGTTTCTCATTGACTTTAACAGTACAAATGAAGTCCTAAGTGCAGAAATAGGAAATTGCTGATAATAAAATAACCCACTGCAGAATGTACCTCTGGGAAAAACAACCTACAGGGTTAGAGCCATTACATTTTCTGACTATCTAGAATAATATTAATCTGAACCTGGCTTCATGCAAATAATCCTCTTTGCTCTAGGTCCTCCTAGAGGATGCAGCAGATGGGCTTTAGGTGACTCAGCCTGCATTCTTAAAACTGAAACTGTGTCTCTTGTAGGACATAAAAGTGGATAAGTGAATTTAAGTTTATTTGTTGACCTAAACTTGGATTGACATTTCCTGTGCACATGCTACAAAAATGGCTTAAGAGGTTTAAAGTTCTTTTCTATCAAGGAATGGCTATGGCTTTTTAAACAAAGGAGTTAATCTTCTATTGAATACTTTTTCTGGTTACATCAACTTCCACGTAATGCCAATTCCAAGTTATCTATTCAAAATAGTTGAAAATTTGACCAGTAAACTGCATGACTAATATTTAAAAAAAAGGTTTTATGTGCCAGTTAACATTAACTGGGTGATCACAGTCCCCTATGCACCTGATTAACTGTTACTGAGAAAATACTGAATAAAATCAATGACCTTAAGGGAAAGGCCAAAGAGTAAGTGATGGTTTAGAGGTGTGTGTTCCATTAATTTATATTGGGGGAAAAAAAACTCCCTAGATTAGACCATTTCACACAATGATGGACTATCAGGAGAGTATTTAATACAGCCATTAGCTACTGAATTTATCAGACTAGTTTTCCAAATGACAAAGAATATTTTATTACTAGGGATAATGGAAAAGGAAGACAATGGTTATTCCTGTCAAGCTTTACAAGTACTGTACAAAACACTCTGGCTGCCCTTCCTACCCCCATTCCACCAAAAAATGACCTCAATTATCCAATGATACTCATATCTAGAAAGCAGTGACAGAAAAGTCATTTAATTCTATTCACAAAGACAAAACATAAAGCTTTTTAGTTATACTCTGTTACCAAAATAAATTACATGGAGAGGAGCTGGTATACTATGGAAACAAAAAAAATACTACCAATAAAAATTCCAAACAAATTCATCTTGGTAATGGAAGGAAAAAATACCTCAAATCAATAAAGCATGTCTTACTTGGAAAATTGTCCAGATACTTGTATCAAATTTACATGAAACTAAGATAGTGACTGTTTCTAAAAAAAGGATTAAAGTCACTGATGTCTCTCAGGGTGACATATTTTGGCTTTAAAAGTTTTTTTTAGCAAGACTCCCTAGTGAAATGAATAAAAAGTTGCATTTAAAGATGGATATCATGACAAGTCTCATGTCAGCAACTCCAGAGCTGGAGGAATAGTGAGCTAATTGTCAGTATTCATAGGAGCTCCACTTTATGGAGAATCCTTCACACTGAAACCAGAAGCATTTATCACTAAAATGTACAGCTATTTATTTTAATTGAATAGTGATGATTTCTAACACAGTTTAGCTTTCTTGCCTTGCTTCAGAGATTAAATCAGGAATGGTAACACTTCTGGGGGAGAGATAAGGCGGGGGAGAAAACCAACTTCAAGATTATTAATAGAGCACAAACCAGCTTATTTTGATTTTTAAATGCAGAATTTATTTAGCAGAATTTTGCTCCAGTTTTAAGGAACCATTTAGGAAAACTTCTCAGCATGCATACTTCAAAAAGACTAAAACTATTTTCTTAGATGTTTCAAGAAACTTAGAACTGCTGCCTTTATATCCCTCCAAAGCCTGTATTAGCTGCTCCTTTGGAACACCTGCAGAGAACACAGCAAGGCTGGATCTGTTAGATCTTTTGAACTAAGTGTTTACTTAAAGGGTGCTAAAAACCTTTTTGTTGCTAAACTACTACACCAGTTTTTCAATGCTACTTGATTCATGTACTGTGGAACAGGTCAGAGAACTGCCCCGTGCAGGGCCTGAGCTGCCTTGAAAGGTACTGGAGTGAGGAACACGGGGAACGAGGGGAGAAAAGCCAATAAAGAAAGGAGACTATAAAGAGTTTAAAATACTTTCTTCCTTGCATACCTGGGTTATTACAAACTTACCCAGCTGTGCCAGTGCTCTGCTGACAAGCAGTCCTGACCTGTGCATGGAAGTGCTCTTTAAACTGCAGACAGGCCTCAGGTGTGTACCACTGAAAAGAGAGAACAGTGCTGGGACAGACTGGGTGATGGCTACTTGGCAAGGAGTCAGACTGGCAAGGAAAAACAGATAAAATGATTGTTCAAAGGCTTTGCAGAGAACAGTGTTACCCTGGCTTAAGAAAAGGGGTAGGTTGGGTTAGAAGGCAGTAAGGTTTCTCCAGAGCTGTGTTTGTAAAAACTCCTTGGGGCAACAGCATCCTTTGAGCACCTTTCTGAGTGTCAGTGTCCCAGCGCTGCCTAAACACCCATGGGCAAATCCATTTGCTCATCGTTCTGTACAACAGTAAGTGCCTTCAATTATCTCAGTAACCTAAGACATACAAGACAAACACAGATGGGAGCATACCACCAGCAAGTCATTATTACTATAAAGTTTTTTCAATCTTTTGTAAGTGTAAGGACTGTTCTTATTACTAGCCCTTTAACTGTGAATTAGTTAAAAATGAGGAAAAGATATTTTACTTTGCATTTGCTTAAAATGTCTGTGGTATTTTTCATAAAATTAAAAGTAAAATATGTGGCTGAGATCAAGAATGGAAAAAAACTGTGAACTCCCTTAAGAGGATCTTTTGAACAACTGAAAAAAAAAAGTGGTAATTCCTTGCCCTTCCCTGTCCTTAACTGTTCTATTATACTTCAAATACAAAAGTCTTTGGGGACATCAAAGGTATTTTGTCTGTGTTCCTACAGTGCCTACTACATTTGATCTACTGTATGACTAAGGTTCTTGTACAAACAGAAAATTAAAATTGCCTCAAATTCTTCAACCAAAGCCTCCTAATTAGATTTCTTTGCAAATTTAATGTCAGCTGTGTCTCCTTTTTGCCCTCAGTGTTGGAGCTCTTTAGGCATGTAATTATTACTGTTTTGCTGAAAAAACAAGATAAATATTATCAGATAACACTTCTGTAACAAAACTCACTTTTTGTAAGGATTAGAAAGAAGAATGAGGTTTATTATTAAAGACATCAGCCTTGAATGGGAATGTGAGGTCACATTAAACTTTGAAAGAATCTTAAGTAATTTGTAATTTTAACAGAGGACAACAAGTGTATATTAAATTAAATTAAAATACCATATTAGCACAATGGAAAGATAGATCAGTGTGGCAGGGGCTACATACAGTGACCAGAGGAATAAAAAAATGCTCACCTTGGGAAACTGGGAGATTATTCTTTCTCTACTCACTGGGGGAACCAAATGCATTAGGCTGGACTTCATCCTCCAAATTCGGTTAAATTCTACAAAACTATGTAGAAAATATGTAAAGAGAAACACAGTATTCAGGAATTACCTCAGTACAGGGACAGCATAATAAAAACTAATCAAGTTCTTGCAGACTTGTCATCTTTTTTTTCTTCTTTTTGGTACAACTGGAAGTTCTTCAACTCAGTTTGTAAAGAAAGCTGTTTCTCATGTACAAAGGACCACCTCTGTGTGTACAGCTGTAGCAAACAGTGGCCTGACACTACAAGGCACCAAATCTAATTCCCTGGGAGGGCAGAGAATTGTTCACTTAATTCATCCTAAGTGCTTGCAGTTCAGCCCTCAAAAGATTTTGCAGTGTTTAATTTTAAAATCTTGCTCATCATTGTTTCAAATGCCTCTGCACTAAGCACATTAATTAATATTAGGGCATCCTGGAATTCATGTGATCAGAAGAAGGGAGGAAAGATGAAGCTGCCACATTTCTTGGCATAACATCAAACTTTCATCCAAGATCAGCTCAGAAAGAATGAAATCCGTCTGACATAGAGAAAGAATAATATTCACATGAAAATCACAAATGCATTCAGATGTCTCACCTGAGACATATCAATTTGGTTATGTAATGAAACCTCGTGGGTTGCTGGGGGAGGGGACCCATATTAGGGTACCTATTTCTTACTGGCGTTCAAAAGAACATTTCTAATGGCAGCATTTTCATCATGTAGCAACGTGTAAGGAAGGACTCACCGAGCAGCAGCTGATGCAGCAGGATTCCAGCCGCACAAGCAGCGCAGCCCCTGCTACGTGGTCATAGCAACAGGTTTGCAACAATTCCCTTCCTCCCCTTCTTCCACAGACCGGGAAGGCGGAGTTGGAGTAATTTAACTATACACAGATCCGTAGTTTTAAAAAAACAAACCCGTTTTAGTGGTCATAGAGATTCTTTTGATCAGAAATTGATCCTCAATAAACCCAATGGTCCCTAATGCTGCATAAGGAAACAGTTCTGTTTTCTTCAAAGATCGTTGTATATATGGATACAAAGAGCAGGATTGACCCAGCTGACAAAGAACTAACGGAGTGGGGAACTGTTACAGTGCTAATATTGAGCATAGCACCGAATATAAAGAAACTCCCAAGGGATCTTTTTAGCATTTCAACTTGATTTCACCTCAGCTTTAAAGTCGGAATGCGCATGCCACTAATGAGACATTCTGAATTATATAAATGTCTTTCTACTCATTAATAATCTTGCTTTCTAATGTACAAAACACCAAAGATAAGGAATAAGAAATTACACAGCTGTTTTGCATTACCTAAGTATTGTCAATCAACTCATTAATTTAGACAGCATTTAGTAAGCCAGACTGCAACTTAGGATGCTAAAAGATTTTGCTATGTATTTTATTAGGATTTAAATTTTCAACTTTCAGGAGAAGACAAAGCTCTCCCATTATAACAGTCATATTTTGATAAAGCTGGAACAGGTTTTGAACCAGGAGACCTGTCTCTCCCACTTCTGCAGCAGCCTGGAAAGGTTAAAGGACACATCATTGCAGATCAGTAATTTTAAACGGTGAGCAAGTACAGAAGAAAAAACCCTACAGTTGTGTTTTACAAGCACACACAAAGAATAATGCTTAACAAAATTGCTAGTCCACTACTTAAAATTAATGTTTTATTGTCTTCCATGAGGAATTGCTTTTAAATCACTTCAGGCATGAATATGATCTCAACTATAAAAGAACAACCATTTCTCCACAAAGAACCCAGATTTGTAGCTGATGGGTTATTCACCAAAGAAGGTGACATTACAGTATTTATCTATTACTATATGGAGATTCTACTTATATTACTTGTGACCACATAAAACTCAAGAGATCTAGACCCTTGTTATGGTGTGCTCCACCCCTTCTGGCAAGCTTGAATGATTTTATGGCAATATTAATGTCTTAATTAATATCAGAACTATCAGTATAGTACTGAAAACAAAAACTCCACGAGTTATTAAGAGTTTCAAACACTAACTTGCTTTCTGCATGTTCTAGTTCAACACCTCCTAAGCATTGTAAACACCTGTCATGGGTACACAGACTGACTCATTGTTCCTCTCCTAGAGCTCTTTCACAAACTAAGCCACAAAAACTCCAGTTTAACAATCTTGGCAAATGCAAAGTACAGGAGGGATTAAGGCAACCACACAGATCTATTTCAAAATTGAGAGGCCATCTTCGCTTATACTTAGTGTATTTAATCTAAATCTCACACACATATAAGCATATCCCTGCTTACCAAATCAACAAATAAGATACACCACTACAGGAAAAGAGTTTAAGAAATAAAAGGCTTCTAAAAATACAGAGAAGGATCCATATTTTCTCATCTTAAAGAGCTGAAAGGGGATTCAGTCACCAGGAAGGGCTGGGAACACAGTGTCTCCATGGCATCACAACCCTCCTTATCTCAACGTTGCAAGAACAGTAGCACCAGCAGCTTCTGTGGATAGACAAAGGACGTGAGTAAGGCATTCAGAAAGTACACATATAATAAGTTAACGTCATGACCACTAACAAAATCAGTATTCCAAGCTACGGTGAAGGACAAGACAGAACATTTCGCACCAAATGCAGAGGTAACACTGAGGGACAAGTCTCTGATTTGGTCCTCCTCCTTCTACGCTTAAGAATAGTTCATGTTCTTCCTATGGAAACCAGGTGAACTTTTACAAGTACACAGTTAGTGGAAGTCTAATCTAATTCAGGTACATCACCTGTAAAGTAAATAATCTGCTCTAAAATGTTGCAGAAAAATGAATCCTTTCCAGAAAATACTTTTTAAAGTAGTAATTTTTCTTTTATGGATTATGAAGATCAACAAACCAGAACCTATTCCTGTGATGCATTTTAATCCGGCTGATCAGAATTACTTTGGATTTCTAAAATCCTGTTTAAGAACTTTGATTATTACAATTGTTACTCAGACATAATGAAAAACATCTCAACGACTTCACTATCTGCACTATCCTTTTATAGCACAATCTGTTCATAGTTTTTTCCTGATGCCACATCACATCCGACAATCCAGAACACCCTTAAACTGTGCCACAACATTGCAATGATGCGTTCCTCCCGTGTACGTTCCTCTGAACAGTTAC
The DNA here is from genome assembly GCA_013400775.1 of Chaetops frenatus. Classification (NCBI taxonomy): domain Eukaryota; kingdom Metazoa; phylum Chordata; class Aves; order Passeriformes; family Picathartidae; genus Chaetops; species Chaetops frenatus. The sequence continues at coordinate 137,001 of VZTR01008413.1, read as the reverse complement.
GTGAAAGTAAGTAATAATGGAAACCGTTACTACACATTCCAGCTGTTCATAGTGACATTCTGGAGAAGATTAGGAAAGAAAACCAAGTCCAAAACTATTGCACGCCCTTCAGCCCTTGTACCCCAAGGCACTCGCCTGCTGTATTTCTGCCCTTAACTCGACCACCATTTTGTTCACTCTGAATTTTCCTCGATTTTGTTCAAGTAAAATTACTTTGAAAACAGGGGGCGAGGAGAGAGACTCCACACTTCAGCGGAGAACCGAGGAAGAAGGCGGCCACGCCGGGACCTCATGGCCGCATACCCGTCCCCTCCCGGGTCCCCTCAGCGGCCGCGCCTCAGTCCCCGCCCGCCCCGCGCCCCGCGCCCTGCTCCCAACTACGCCACTGACGTAACTCCCTCAGTGCGGGCACCGTCAAAGGCGGTGCTCACGCCGGTGGCGCAGGGCCGGACCCGTGGCTCGCCTGCGTTAGTAGCTATTCACGAAGAGGGGCGTACGCAAAGAGCGGGCGCTGTGGCAACCAGGGCACGCGCACGCTGAGGGCCGGCCGGCGCTGAGGGGCGGGAGCCGGGGACTGGGTAAATGGCACACAGCACCTTCGATTATTTAGTCTATTTCGTTTGCTTTGAAGGGAGAAGTGGAGTTGTTTAGGGGCAATATTAACTTTTGGTTTTGTTGTTAGCAGTTTTCAGTATTGGAGCCCGTAGTGTTCAGTCGGCTGCGCCACTTTCCGTGCTGAGGGAAGGGCGGGGGTTGGGGCGGGCAGCCCTCACCTATTCTATCAAACGTTAGCGAACTTTGAGGGCAGGTTTTAACCAGATCCCTTTAAAAAAATGTTTTCTTTCTTTGGAAAAAGAAAAATGAAAAAGGTGTTTAGTTTAACTTTGCTTTAATTTTATTCTTCTGAGCCCACTCCGATTTTGGGCATTGGGCTGCTTAACTTGAACCCTTTAAAAAGCATCCCCTCCATCAATTTTCACATCCCTCCTTGGAATTTTAAGCTTTCTCTCTCTCTTTCTCTCTTCTCTTTACAGTGTTCAGAAAGAATGAAACCAGATTAAGACAATGCAGTAGATGAACACATATTAGTGCTGATGATGCACTATTCCAGCCTCTTTCACAGCTTCCTGACAGTGTATGTTTGCTAAAAGAGCTCCTTGGGGACACAGAGCACCGTTTAAAGTCAGTAGGAGTCTTTATGGTACATTATCTTCCCAGTCACCAAGTGCAGCCATTTTCGAGTATTTTTAGGGATAAGGGAGAATTTTCCTCAGGAAGATTTGGGATGGCACAACCTCGTATCTCAGCCTACCTTCCCCCTGATATAGACCCCACCAAAGCTCCTCTGGCATTTGGGAGGAGGGCCCTTCCTAAACTGAATGAGGAGTTGCAGTCTCCCGAGCTGCTGACGCAGCAGCGGGCACTGATGGCTCTCTGCGATCTGGTCCACGATCCAGAAAAAGTCTACCAGGCAATAGCATTAGGTAAGTGATCTGTTCTCACAAGCTCTGACACAGCGGGGCAGGCTGAGGGGGGAACCCCACTTTACTTCTTTCCATTACTTTTTCCTTACAATACTTTTGATGGCACAAGATGCCCAGGAAAATTTTCTGTTTATTTTACCTTAGAAAGGTAAAGAGTATTATAATACCATAGACACAACAGTTATTTTAAGAATTAGCATCGCTTTCGAATTTATCAGTGGCTCACTATAAGTTTTATCAACCCCTAAATACAGAATCTTTCTTTCCATAGACTCATAGAATTGTTGAGGTTGGGAAAGACCTCTAAGATAATCCAGTTCAACTGTTAACTCTGCCCTGCTATAATCACCACTAAACCATGTCCCCAGACTTTATTCTGATTTTAGCTAATTCCTAACATCAGCTAATTAAAAAACGCCTCTTAATCAGTTCAAAGTTAGAACACCATCACCATCATCACTCGCTTGCCTGGAGCTTAATAAGAAGGTAAAAAAGAAGAGAATTTAACCAAATTTATCATACTCATCAGGACTACATCTGGCCACCATTATTTTTGAAAGCCTGGAAGAATCCTGAGTTTCCATTTTGGGGGGGAGGGGAAACCCCCAACCACAAGCTTATTTTTGTAATTTTTAACAGTCTTTGATGTATCTACATAGGTCGTTATGTAACATGGAAAAAATCCTTGTTTGCTACTGCTATTTTCTCCATTTACTTCCTTTGTATTTTTTTCCTCTCATAAAAGAGAATAATCATGCTCAAAATTTATTATGTTAGTGTTTGATGGACAGTTTGATTGCCAAAGCAATGTGAGATTGTTGTTTGCTTGGGGTTGTTAGGTTTTTTGGCTTTGGTCAGTGCCATATGTGCATACACAATCATTAATGGTTCACCACATTTATTTCTGTTCCAGAAAGACAAGTGAGTGTCAATCCTGCAAAAACATGCTTTTCTAAAGACATCAGTAGCTCTACTGACTTATTTTTAGAGTTATGTCACTTTATATTTGCAGGATTAGGATTTAACTTGATAAGGAGTCAGGAGCTTGTTTGTAGCATGACATTTTTGGCAGAAGGCCTTGAAATTTAAAAGTTTCTTCCTTACTTCAGATATGACAATGAGAATTTCATTGTCAGGACAAGCTGAAAATTCTGAGGCACTTCAAATTATAAGATAAATGATGAATATTGCTATTTCAAATAAATGTTGAAAGTAAGAAATGTTAAAATGAACTCTGATGTCTCATAGGATTCTTGGATAGCCTGAAGACTTTGCTGGTACATCAAGACCAAACTGTCCGGCAAAAAACAACAGAAGTTCTCTCAATAATGGCTTTGCATAGCATTGGCAGGTAGGTGCAGTTCCAAAGTTTACTGAATGGTGTGGGAAATGATGTTTCAGTGAGAAATAAGAACAGAGTTCCTAAGTTTTGTCAGACAGACACAGCATAAAGAAGAACAGTTAAGATTAAATATCTCAAATATATATAAGTTTTATTGTGCTGTGTTAAAACTGTCTTCCATTATTGTTTTTAGGCAAGGGCTAATACGAAGTGGAGTCATTTCTGCCCTCGCTGGGCTCCTGGATGATCCAGTAGATATCTGTCGGAAGAACACCCATCAGACTTTTGACTTGCTGGCAAAATTACCTGAAGGTAGGAGGTTTTAAGCAGTTAGGTATTCAAGTAAACAATGCAGAGAGAAAATCAGGTAAATTCACCTATGCTCCAGATATAATTTATTCATTTTTCCTTGAAACTCCTATTTAAAAACAGTATCTTGTCTATTTTTGCTTATCTTAGTTTTCCTTAGTTAACTTTCTTAGGTTGTATGCGAGTTAAGGCTGCCTGCTCAAGATACAGATTCTGTGCATTGCATGCTTGAATTGGTATTTCAGAATCTTGCATCAAAATTTCACATTGACCCTTATGTTCAAGGTGTGGATCAGCTGCTCATCACAGTGCACTAGTTTTATAAGTGTTCCAATCTGAACATTAGTCTTAAGCTTCTCTTCCAGTTGATCAAAATTATAATTTTAAAATAAAAATTTCAGCAGAATATCAGTTAAAAAGCCATACTGTTTAAATTCATAGCAAAGTATACTGTCTGAGAAATTCATTTTCATTACTGATGCTTGAAAGGAATTAAATGAATGCTTAAAGCCTCGCTAACTATACATGGGTTCTAAAAAACCCTGAAGATGTATTTTTTCATGCAAGCAATCCTTTTTAAAATCCTAAATAATCCTAAATAATTCCATTCATATGAATGATATGTTGGGTTAAACAACTTTGTGAACATCAGTATAGAAAAGTCTGTAAAAGCACCTCTGCTTTTACCCTTAGAAAAGGTGTTTTTTTAAGTAATGTATTCTGTTTATTTAGATAAAAATATAATGTATCTATAAAAATACATGCCTGTATTTAAGGGCTGGAAGATAAATCCTGGAGCAGAATTGTGTCAGTGTAGAATGGACTCACATACTGAGTCCTAACAGAAAAACGAAAAAGTGCCAAACTTTTTCCTGTGAGACAGTTCGGGGAATTTTTAGGGATAACCACAAATATTTTCCAATAAGTAGTAAGAGTCACAAGGCCTGACATAATTCATTTGACATATTACAGATACAGAAATAGTCTCTGCTTGGTAATTTAGCCTTTTTCAGCTAGCCAAGAAACTGTGTGTCTTTCTCATTTCATTTACTTCTACACCTCACATCCAGATAATGAGATAGGATGTACCTTGGACCAGCTGGAGGAGGTCAGCAACTACTGCACCACTCCACAGCTCGATTTGTGCTCTTCTTTAGAGCTGAAGTAATTTGCAAGGCCAATAAAGCAATGTGTTCTGTGCTAGACAAAAGGGAACAGAAGCTGTGCACGCCCTTGGCATGAAGTGTAGCTGTTTTAACAGGGAAGTGGTCAGTGAGTCCAGCTAGCTCTATGCCAGGCCACCTGGTCTTACTCCAAACAGGAGTTATTTAGGAAAATGTAGTTCCTTCAAGCAAATCCACTTATAGAGTATTTTTGATTCCTAAATTTAAGGATGTGTACCAGTATCTTCCAGGAACAGTGAGATAGTTAAAAATCAAACAGTAGGAGAATGCACAACCACTGGGAGAACACTGAGGACTAACATCTCCAGAACAACAACTTAGTGAAAAGAAGTAATGGGCAGAAGAAAGACAAAGATAGATAGATAGATAGATAGATAGATAGATAGATAGATAGATAGATAGATAGATAGATAGATAGATGGATGTGTTCAGAGGAGGATAAAAGACAGAGAAGGGCCAGCAGGAGGAGAAAACTAAGAATACTAAAGAAACCAATAGCAAAACTTTCTCTCTTTGTAAAAACAATTAGTTGGCATATATAATACTTGACAATGTGAGTGAAAGGGTGTTATGCAATGATAAATGACCTTGGAAATAGCAACTGCAAAACTAGGAAATTCTAGGAAAAAATATCTTTCATTATGATATGGTTAACACTGGAAAGGTTTAATAATTCTTACCCATTACCTATCCTGTAATTTATGGGTACTTCATCCTTTTAGACAAAGATTGAGATGGAATGGATGGGGCAAGGGATTTTTAATCTTGTCAGAACCTCTGTTTGGGAAGAGCCCAAGAGATAATATTTCTCCTACATTGCTGACTCTCAGTGTCTCCACTCTTTCACCCTTGAAAAATCATAACCAATAGAATGTGTGGATAAGGACTCTTTAAGGATAACTTTTTCCCTTCCAAACTTGTTTTGCTGTATGGAGTGCAAATGCTGAAAGGACAGATGGCATTCTTACTGCAGCAGATGGGACATCTCTTCTGTGAATGTCATTGTTGCCCAGGTGAAGTGAAATCCCAGCTGTATTAATGCAGCTCTTTCAGGTGGCAGTGCACTGCATCACTGATAAACCTGAGAACTGAGAAAATAGATGCAAATTTAATTGCATGATTTATCCAGGTGGATGACTAAGAGTCAAGGGATTTAATTTCAGCACCTGTTTTCAGCCAACAGACTTTTTAGTTTTAACTTTGCTATGCCTCAGTTTTCCTGTACCATCAGAATTTTTATACAGAAAACTCTGTATAAAACAGAATTTATTTAACCATCTTGAATTTTTCAGAGAGAAAACAGAGTAACCATGAATTACTCAGAATACTAAGATCAAAAACTTAGTTTTTGATCTTAAATTAAAAGGGATCTTTAAATCTTAAAAGGAATTAAATTATTAGAGAGTTAATAGCAAGAAATTGCTATTCAGATAACACAATTATGTGACTTAATTATTTAAACAAAATTATTTACTTCTTTGTTCCTCCCCATGCCTCTGATTTTAAGTCAAGTAGAAGCACAGGTGGTGCTTCACTTTCTTTTCCCTTTCCAAGATAGCTTCCACTCAATGAAGAGTAGAATTTGCTGCTTTCCTTTAGAAATCCCCTTGGGCCTTTGTTAAAATGTCCTGGTTCTCCACTTCATCGTCTCTAATACTTACGGTAGAAAAACCTTCTTAGTTGAATAAAAATTTGGTTTTTAAGACAAAGTGTCTGTTACCCTCCTGATAATTGACTACACTTTTGGTTTTATCCAGCTTTCTTACCTCAAAGCTATGCTGTAATGAATGCTGGTGTTTCCTTTTCACTCCTTTCACTAATCTGAAATGGCCACAGTCCACTGAAAGAAAGGGGTGAAGGAGGCACAACATCTATTAGACCATTCATTGGAAGAGGGAGCCCTGACTCACTTCCCAGCCTTTCCACAATTCAACTGGCTAATAATTGGAGATTACATGTAAAAAGTAAATTAGACTAGAAATAGTGCAAAATTTCCCAAGTAAATGTTAGCAATTTAATAGCAAACAAAGTTTAGAGGAACCTGTACTAGCAAATACTATGTACAGATTTTAGTAAACTCACCAAGCAAGCAGCCTGAGTGCAAATATCACAAGCAGGCTGCAGTACCTTCTCACTGCAAGTGAGACCTAAAAACTCTCTGTATGCCATGACAGACCTTTTATACCTTGAAGGCACAGCCTCATTGGCTCTTGTGCCTCCACTCTTCAGGTGTAACAGTTGGCAGGGAATGCTTAAAGGGACCCCGTGTCTTCAGTACAGGGATAAAATATCTTGTTCAAAATTAGACAGATTAGAAGGAAACTTCACAAGCATTATCCAATTAAGTAACTGTCGTAACACTACTTAATGAACACACTATAGACACATTCAGTATCATTTGAACTATTTATTTTTGAAGTGGACAATTTAAATGTTGATGTTATTAACCATTTTGTTTTAATTTTCTTAGAGCCCTTGGCTGAGATTTCTTGCACTAATCATAGTACATAAGGGGAGCAAAAGTAGAAGGTGATTTTCCAGTGTGCATGTGTGTCTGTGTCTCTGTGTACGTATGTGCTTTACAGTTATCAAACATATATTTACACACCAACTTTACACTGAAATCTTTAAGAAGTCTTTTCTATGGCAGGGGAAGGAACCAACTGACCAAAGACTTAGGTCTATGTAATCCGTATGAGATTTTCCAGTATAGTCCCACAGAGCTCCTTATGCATTCAAACTCTTGCCGGAATGTTACTCCATCCAGTAGTGTTTCTTTATGAGATGAAACCTGGAGCTGAGGATTGCATCTCTTCAGTTTCCTTAACTTCACTAAACTGTAAATAATTTAAATTATTAAATTGAAATATCAAGACATTTAGTTATTGTTCATATCGCTCATCTTTAACCTTCTAATGACACATCACATTTTAAAAATAATTTTAGAAAACAACAAAAAAAGACTTTGGAGGCTATATACTACACAATCTCCATGGCTCCTGCTTCTTGGGAAGTCTTACAATATTACAATACCCAGAAGGTATTTGGAGCAGTGGAACAGAATTGTCCGTTGGCAACTTTCACATTCAGCAATCCAGACACTACAACAATAATTTAAAAAATTGCTTTGTGATTTATTTTTTTAATCTGTATTAAAAAAGGAACACTAACCTACTTCTTAAATATAATTTGGTTTTCATGAAACACCACAAGATTTGGCAAAAAAAGATGTAAAAGAAGACTGTTTTGATGTATAAAACTCCTTATCAGTAGAAGAAACACCGACCTTAATGTGGCCTATTGAAAGATTCATTTCATGTAGTTTTGCTGCATATTTGAAGCCATAAAGAGCAGAAAGAGCTGCTAGTCAGTTTGGAAATCACAAAACAGTTGCGCACCAACAATTCCTTTAATAGGCAAGGTGTCCATGAGAAACAGTAAAGTAAAGCAGAAGTGTGTACATAGTATATGCTGAGAGTCATGTGCATGTGCATACATGATGGATGTGTACATACTCTTGACTGTGGATACCAATATTGTGGGCGCATGCCCATTCTCTACAAATTGAAGTAGTATTTTGCTTAAACTCTCATTCAGTAGCTTCTGGTTTGAACTAGCTTTTCTCCCCAAGACAAGCATTCTGCTCCACATCCTGTAAACAAGTTCCTCTGTCACTCACCAGATTTATATTTTTATGTCAATAAAATTTTAGGACAACTGGATGAAGAGTCATTTCTTACACAGAACATAACACTCCCACTGTAGGAAATGGAATGAAACAAATGGAATAAAAGTGCAGTGACTGTGGTGAAACATCTCCACAGAATTAGGCCTCAATCTCTTTTTTTGTTTTTGTTTGGGGTTTTTGAGTTGCTGATTGGAGGTTTTTTTTCACTGGGGGTGTTTGGTTTTCTTGGAGAGGAGGCTCTCACTCTCCAGAACATATATTTGGGGAAAATTATGTAGCAGGTTAAGGGGGCATAAGAGGAACTGTGTTCATATATCAGATTTCCCCTTTTCTCTCCTTGGGCTATTAAGCATTGCCCAATTGTTTTCCACTAGAAGTGGAAGAGGTTAGACCCTTTTTTATCACTCCAGGAAAACAGATTAAGCCCGAGGATTCTTAGCAGAGGCCAATGTATTTGAGATTGTTCTGAATGATGACATCTGTCACTGCATCAAACACAAATTGTATGTTACTGGTATCAGTGGCACAGGTGAAGTGTGAGTAGATCTCCTTGGTCTCCTTGTTGCGATTCAAGTCCTCAAATTGGCGTTGGATGTAGACTGCTGCCTCCTCGTAAGTGTTTTGGCCTTTGTATTCAGGAAAGCAGACTGTTAAGGGGATGCGTCGGATTTTTTCTGCCAGCAGATCTTTCTTATTCAAAAAAAGGATGAGGGAAGTGTTGATAAACCAGTTGTTGTTGCAGATGGAATCAAACAGACGCAAACTTTCTGCCATTCGACTCTGCAGGAGAGGAAACAACAGTGTCAGCAATAGTGTTTCAGCAGAACTGTGGAAAGCTCACAGCTCTGTCTGCTGCCCTGAGCAGGTAAACCCCATTTATGAACAATTGAGCATGATCACCACAATTATGTTTGGAAATTAAAATCCAATGCTGCTATAGACTGAAAGCAGAGGGGTCCGGTAGAAAACAGCAGCTGTCTTGAGTGTTCTGAGGCATTGCTGCTGCTGTGACACTTTGACTGGTGCAGCTGGAGCTGTCCATGGTACTATGCTCTTGGGAGGCTGCTTATTCCTGGGTTTATACCTATGAAAAGGTGTAAACAGATGTAATGTTTTGAATAGAAAATGTTCTGGAATATTAAAAGAAAGATCACTCAAGTATTGTCAAAAGTAGATACAGAAAATGTCTTAATCAGGTATTTTTGGCAAGGTCGATGTTTTTCCAGCATGCTTAGGTTTCAGTAAGTGTTATGCATACATCATGAGTCATGGGAGTGATCCGGGGTAAGTGAACAGCAGGGATTTGGGATATCAAAAACCAAGGGTATATTTTGTTTACAAGACTATTTGCAAATATGTATGAGTTCCATTTTTCTGGCTTCTGTTCAGAGGGGATGAAAATAATCAGTCTGGGAATTTTTGTTGTTGTTTAACTGTGAAGTATTCTGGTCAGTTCTCCAGTTTGGAAGGAACAAACAGTGGAGGCAAGAGGATGACTTTGGCTTTTAATAGAAATAAAGTATTTTGGGCCTAATTCTCCTGAAATTTGTATCAGTTGTGTCTAGTGCATCTCCCTTGACTTCAGTAGAGTCACCTGGTGAGATGAAGAGAGAATAATTATTCACTGTTTATTACACAAAAAGTAATACAAAAACTTAATTAATTCAAAATTTACTTTTGGTTTATTTGGAAATGAATATTGTTTATTTGGAAATGAATAAGAGTACTGTTATTATTTCAAAGGAAATCTTCCACAGTTTTGATAATCATTGTTGCACTAAAGCTGTATACGGAAAAATTTGCCCCTTAAAAATGCATAGTTGCTGAAATAGGAGCAGACTAGTTTACATAAGCTTTTCAAATTACCTCTTCTACTTTCCTCACTTTGTTTTATTATTCCTTTTCATTTGCTAAGAATTGACTTGGTCGGAATTGCATCCTCTGTTGTCCAAGTTCCATGAAGGCACTGATTTAGCCCTGTGTTTACAGTGAACCCCACAGGCTGGTGGCATGTGCTGGTCATTCCCAAAGCCCCGGGAGCACAGGGTGCCCTGGCAGGGCTGGCACTGCCTCGGCAGCCGGGGGCAAAGCAGACTCACGAGTCACTTGAGGCACACAGAAATACAAGCTAAGTCAGACAGTTCTGATATTGGGGGTTTCTTCTATTGTACGGTGGGGTCATCTGACACTCCAGCCTGCTTTATATATGGACATATTTATAGGTGTAAAAATATAGCTTTAAAAATGTGTTTGAGTGTTTCTTTTCACAGTGCAAATACTGACACAACAGATAATCCCCTAAAACATCATAGAACTGTTTTCAAATACTCAGGATTTTCTTTCCTCATTTTGTAACTACTAATAACCAAGGAAGAAATTTTTATCTCAGTCAAAATGCTTTTGCTACTAATAGTCTGAAAAAAAAGTCTTTTAGAGCTAATATAGGTTTTTGGCCAATTCTCAGAACAATCATGCCAACAGGATATTGCATTTTAAGAGGTTTGTGTTCATTACTGTATTTTGTAGTGAATCATAACTCTGTCTCTCTGCTCTCAAATCCTCCATTGGAATCTGTAATCCAAGGACAAAAGCAGAGAGTTAAAACCCTTCCATAAATTGTGAAATGTTATGAACATGTACAAGAGGACAGACAGTTTTAGGTTATTGTAAACTTGTTGATCTCTTGTGTGATGTAAAGAAAATATTAGTAAACTGTTGATCTTGACACCTAAGAAATTTCTTCTTCAATGTAATATTATAATGTTGGCTCAATATCTGAGTCTATCTCAGCTAGAATATCTGAAATATTCAGGAAGCCTGAAAATATCTGAAAGTCATAAAATATCTGAATATCTGAAAGTCATAAAATCCTTAACTAAACTGAATACCATTTCTTTTAGTTAAAATGCAAGTAAGCCAATCAAGAATCATTTCAAACAAATATGCAGATGATATTACACCAGGGCTAGGCTGTGGTTGCATGGTATAAATGTGTGATATACCTTGGGAAATTAACTTCCCAAATCCAGGTCATGATTTTAATAGCCAAAGGAGGAAAATGTATCACTGAACAATGAGGAAATGTATCAGAAAGGAAAACCCAGGTGTTCAAATCTTACAGTCGTACAGTGGTTTGAGATGGAAGGGACCTCAAATACCATCTAGTTCCAACCCTCCTACCATGGCCATGGGCACCTTCCACTCTTGTCCAGCCTGGCCTTGAACACTTCCAGGGATGAGGTATGCAAAGATTCTCTGGGTAACTTGTGCCAGTGCCTCACCACTCTCACAGAGAAGAGTTTCTTACTAATACCTAATCTAAATCTACTGTCCTTCAGTTTGAAGCCATTCCTCCTTGTCGTGTCACTGCAGACTCTTTTATTTAGTCTCTCTCCATCTTTCTTGTAGGCTCCTTTCACGTACTGGAGGGCCACAATGAGGTCACCCCTAAGCCTTGTCTTCTCCAGGCTGAACAATCCCAATTTTCTCAGCCTTTCCTTATAGGAGAGGTGCTCCATCCCACTAATCAACTTGGTGGCCCTCCCCTGCACTCGCTCCAACAGCTCTATGTTTTTCCTGTGCTGGAACCCCAGGATGCAGCTCTGCAGGTGGGGTCTCACCTGAGTGGGGCAGAGGGGCAGAATCCCCCTCTCCCCTGTTGCGCATGCTGGGGGCTCAGCCCAGCATAGGGTGGGTTCTGGGTCCTGGCACATACAGACAGGGCAGGGCCAACCCTCGCCCACCAGCACCCCTGAGTCCTTCTCCCCAGTGCTGCTCCATCTCCTCATCCCACATGATTTCTTGCCATATCTTAAGTGATATAGCCATAGTTCTAAGGTCAAGGCTGACACTAAAAATACATGGTATATCCACTCATATACTCCCAGCATAACAAGCTCATTTCTGCTTTTGACAATTTTGTAAAACTACTTTACATATCATAGGGAAACTGAACTTGAGAGGGTTATGTCTTATTATAATAAAAATAGAATAAATTTTTTTATTACTCCCAAAGGTGTAATAAAACATAGTAAAATAATGATAGACATTCTTCTCTGCAGTGTCTTTTCCAGTTCTGGAATCCTTAAGGGAGTATATAGCCAGGTGGTCAGAAAAAATGTGCTGCTGTACTTTTATAATTATAGGCAAGCTGGGGTATAAGCAAGATAATGCCAATGCCTTACCCAGATGGCCTTGTTGGGGGCTAATTGCAAATTCTTCTCTGAGCATAAGAACAAGGAATTGGTTGCTTAAGGGAAAGAACATGCTAAGGAACAGATGGTTGCTTCTATGCTTCCAATACTTTGCAGACACACAAACATCCCTGGTCATCCTCTGGAACAGTAGAGGTGTACTTAGCAGGAAAGAGTTCTGAAGAAGTAAGTGTTTTCAAAAGGGAAGACCCAGTTGTCAAGATAGCAAGTAATTAAAAGAACAGTGTTGGTAAATGGAGCCAAATCATAATGTAGTATCTCCTTACAGCTTTCACCTTAAAGCTTTCTAGCTGGGAGAACTTTGAAATTAAAAATGAAAAACTATGAAGACAGAAACTATTGCAAATGAGGGAATTCACTGTCAGTTGTATTAAAAGCTTAAGAACTTCAGGTTTCAGTCATTACTTCTCCTTCATTGTCATTATTTTAAAACTGGTAGGCACTTGGAAATTTGATAACCTTAACTAAACCAGGTAAAATTTAATTTGCATAAGCCATAAACAATAACACATAAAATTTGTGCAAGAATAGTAATATTTGCTTTCCAGAAAAGCTAAAAAAATCTTTAAATGTCAGTAAATCTTGGAATAACCAGTGGAAGCTGTTGCCATTTGCCTGTAGAGGCTTCTTTGCAATAGTGGCTGACATTTAGCATATGCTGGTATGAGCTATTTCACAAAATGGCATGAAACTCTGTGTTTCAGATATCTTCTTTAGAGATCCATGACTTAGGACCTTCTGAAGAAAGCAGATGAAGCTAAAGTATTTGAAGAAGGGGTAGTGGGGTAAAAAGGTAATTGAATCAGTTGGATGCTTTTCCTTAAGGTTAGTAGACAAAAAAAAATGGAATCCATTCTGAAATAATGGCAGTCTGCAAAATAAATGAAGGAAATACCATTACCCAGGACACTTATAGTCAAAGCAATTCAGGAATTCAAACTATGCTTGAATAAAGGCAGAGGGAAAGAAGAAGATTTTCACAAAGCAAAATACAGAAAGCAAGAGATAGCTTGGGTAAAAACAAAGAGACACTCTTTTCTTGTAGAAAAGACTACAAAGAGTGCTAGTTGAAATGTCTTTCCTGTGTAGCAGTCAGGCAGTCCTGATTGAGTGCTGGATAAGAGAGGCATAGAAAAATATTGCATGATTCATCTTTTGTTCAAAGGAAGAAGACTCCAACAAGAATGTTATAGGCTCAGGTGGCTGCTGGTCTAAATGGGAAAAATTATGATAATTTAATGAGTTTTTAAAAATTTAGTTCATCTAAAAATCAAAAAGAAGAAACTATCTGCTGGAGAGAAGTAAATAGACTTAATCCAACATCTCTCAAAGAAATTTAGAGCCCCTCTGGGGTAGAGTTGAACTGGGATAAAACCCTTTACCTGGGTTGTCCTGTATATACCCCTTTCTAGCCTTGGCTTCTCCCAGAAGGGATGGGGTAAGCAATGGGGATTTGACTAGACAAAACTGTTTTGGTTTCCAAAGCTTTTCTTCCCAATCCTAGGAGCCCAAAGTTTTTCTGGAAAATGTTGGAATTTTAAACTGTCAAAATTAGAAGCGGTGACATAGAAGAGTAAGTCTCACTGTGAATTTACTAAGAAGTGTTCTTAAGTCACTTAGCAGCTTAACTTATTCTACCAGCAGACAAACTCATTATCCCATCACCCAAATGATTTGTTGTTACATTGGTTTAAAACCACTGCAGGGAATCCTGACCAGCCACGTCGTAAACAAAACAGGAAAAAGCTCAGGATAATTAGGAGCAGCTATGTCAATATAGCACCTAGCATACAGATACATACATGTACATGCCGTCTGTTTGTGTCCTTCCTACCAAAATTCCTTTCAGTGTCCTGCATATATGAGGACTGAAAAGTGTAGAAAGGTGAAAACCTAATACAGCATGTTAGTTTATGCCACCACAATGAAGGGAAATTGAAAGGGATTGTAAAAGGTTTTATATTATATGAATATTGAATCTCTTCTATGAAATGAGGTTACAGAAGGCTGAGAAGCATATGTATTATGAATTGGATCCCTGAAAAAATCTTGTGTGATTTTGATAGGGAGATATCTAATTATGAAGTGGAGCCCTGAAGAAATCTTGTGTGATTTTGGTAGGGAGATATCTAATTATGAAGTGGAGCCCTGAAGAAATCTTGTGTGATTTTTGATAGGGAGATATCTATTTATATGGTGAGAGCAAAAAATTTTATTAAGCATGAAACAAGTTTGCTTTGAATTTTTTGTAATCAGATTCATCCCCAAATCAGGAAGAAACAATAGATTAGCAAACAAAATTTGTAAGCTACCAAATTAATTCTCCTTTATTTTAAAGATAATGTCCTGTAGTTGCTCATACTTACAGTTTGTACATGCAAATGTAGAAATGGTAGTGGAGGCAGCAGTCAGTATTTGATACCTCTTTTTCAGAGAAGCAAGGGAAAATAAACCTTATAAAGTGCAGCATACCATCTCCCATGATGGTTTCCTGTTGAATAATATTATTGTCTTTACACAGAACTCTGCAGATGATAACTGAATCTGGCAGTACGAATGAGAATTACATGAGGACCTTTAGTCTTGGTTATTGTGTAGGATGACAATGAACAACATTATGAATATTTTATCATGTATGTTCTCTGTGACTGAGAAAGCCCTGTAGTGTTACCAAGGCTTACTGTGGACTAAACCAGACAAAGCAGATTTAATTGGGAGTATTACTTTAACAGAGTCCTGAACATTTGTGTTTGAAAATTGATCCCTGAAACCTTTCAGGCCTGCAGTGAAACAGCAAGTCATGTCTTAGGACTGCATGCTAAGTTAAACATTGGTAGGTAGTTGTTACATATGTGTAATACATGTGCCAGTGACAGACTGGGGTAAAGCAATCTTTTATCAAAACTATTTTATATTCCTAGATCAGGAACAATGCAGATTTGTTAATCCTACTATGTACAGTCTGACACCAAGCTATGGTTGTATTAAAGGAAGCTGAGCTGAGAAAGAAGTTTGATTAAATTTCCTGACTGGAGGATTAGATTTTGAGCCAGGGGATTTCCAAGCAAAGGAGCAGGACAACAGGTGCTTCTGCTAGGACCCATAAATTAAAGGCAACTTAAAGAAAGGATATATAGAAAACTCTTAGAACAGTGGAAAATGTTACTGAGTTCAAGGAAAAGAAAGGGTGGGGCATTTCACCATTCCATACAAATTCAAGAAGATCCAAATAAAGGCTACTCCTTTATGTCTGGCCAGGGTATTAAAGGCTGTTCCACAAACAAGAAAAGGGGCAAAACAGAAATTGAGAAATACTCAGACTGATTTATCGCTTCTGACGGGCTATACATATCTTTTAAGTAAGCTGAAGTACACAAAAATTATATTTAGAAGTCCCAAAATGGGCATGTGATAGGCATTATATTTATCACTACCCATAAGAGAATTACAAGTCCAGAGGAAAGTTCCAGAAAAAGGTGTGTTCAAGAGAATAAAAATATGGGGCAGTCAATATTGGTCCTGTGCCTGATAGAACAGCCACACAAGTCAACATATCTGGGAAGCTGTAATAGGGATAGATTGGCTAAAGTAATGCTGCTGCAGCTGACACAGGCCAAAAGAAACTTAATGTCCCAATGGGCCAGCATATTAAAAACTACACATTTCCCAAACAGTGTCCAGCCAGGGCAGTGCTGCCAGGGATGCAGTAGAAGTACCCAAGACAATCATGAAATGGGCAGGTAGCTTGGTTTTTTCCTTAAGGGAGGACTTGCTGTGTTTCGGTTGCTCAGCAAACAACTGTTAACACTCTGCTTTTACTGCCTCAAAGGTCAGCAAAGTTTCATGCTACAGAAGCCTCTGGCTGCTGTGTTATGAGTGCTTTTGCTTTGCTTCTACATGTATCATTTTGGGGCACAAGCAGTACTAAGAGGGCAAACATCCCAAAAAAGGAATATAAAAATAGATCTCCAGGGTCTTACACAGTGCCAGAAAATTAAGATTTCCTGAGTACAAATTAGGATCTTCACACAGTTCTAAGAAGTGAATTTGCAACATATAATACCTATGCTTGCTTTTGGGGGGGGGGGTGGGGGGGTGGCGATTTTTAAGCATTGTACAGTATCCCAGGCAAAGTGCATATTTCTGTAGGTTAGCAAAAATCTAGGTTAAAAACATTTTCTTGATAAAAGCATATTCATTTAAAATGTCACAGGTCTTGAAAATATATTCGAAGTATCATTAACATCTATATTTCAGTTGTAAATATCAGGATTTTTTATCCTTAGATTGAGTTTTTTATATGGTAATAGAGTCCAGTTTTTCTATTCCTGGTAATATATTTCATTTACTTTCAGTAGTTACTCAGCATTTTCAAGTGGGGCGGGGTTTTTGGTTTTGTTTTCTTCCAGGCCTTTATATTACTTGCTTAGCTCAAGGGCAAAAGGAACATTTCAAGCACATATTCCACATAGCTGAAATGTTGCACAGTTTTACACATAAAGTGGTCCGGGAACTTTAGCTGTCCTCGTTTGAGACCTGTAGGCTTACTGTCAGCCCTCAGTGTCCAGAGAGTCATAGAATCACTGAATGGTTGAAATTGGAAAGGACCTTTAAGATCACCTAGTTCCAACTCCTGCCATGGCAGGGACACATCTGCTAGACCAGGGTGCTCAGAGCCCTGTCCAGCCTGGCCTTGGACTCTGCCAGGGATGGGGCATCCACAGCTTCTCTGGGCAACCTGTGCCAGGGCCTCATCACCTTCAGAGTTACTAATTTCTTCCTAATTTCCAATCTCCCTCTACCCAAAAGACATAATTTATCACTGTACTGACCTTCGAGGAGAGGGGAGGGAAGTGGACAGAGAGAAAGCCAAAGGGTAACAGCCTACAATTACTTGAAGTAATGGTGACACAGAACTGTTCCCAGCAGTATCAGAGGAAACAGTAAGCAGCAATGAACATGAATTGAAGTTTGGGAGGTTCAGATTAGATGTTAGGTTTTCTCTAGAAGACTAGCACAGCTCTGCAACAATTTGCTGAGTTTTGTGAAATCTACATCCATAGAGGATTTTCACTCAACTGATGAAGCCATAGCTGGCCTCATTTACTGTTGGCAATAGTCCAGACCTTTAGAGATCACATCCAGCCTACATTTCTGTAATTCCATGAAATGTAAAATCATATTTATAGTTCAGTGCATAAATAAGAAGTCAATTTTACACACACAGTTCTGAACAGGTGCCAAACTTTGCCTCCCAAAGAGATGAATTCAAGCACAAGGGCTATCCTTTGGTGGAAAGAGTCACTATCCTGTTACCGAGGCAGGATGAAAAGGAAATAGTTAACAAATTGTGGCCTTTTCTGGAATACCCAGGGTTTACTGTTTTCTGTTCTTTCATGCTCTCTGGTCCTTAGAATAGCCCTTAAGCTATTGAAATAGTGCAGAAATCTGCAAGAGAAGTACACAAAAATACACAAGTAAAAAGAGAAATGTCTATTCACTGTTGCAGGCTACTGACTAACCTACCTTTTGTAAAGTTTATTCATAAACCAAGCTTTGGCTGATACTGTATGTGTAAAGAAAGAATGCTTTTCATTGCACCTTCTTTGGAATGGAGATTTTTCTAATGCATTGCAGGGTGGGAAGGGGTATTAATAGGGTGAATATTGCTTCCTGACAATTGTCTTAATTGAAGTAAAACAATATATTGGATACATAAGAGGAAATATTTTATTTTTTTTTTTACTAAACGTAAGGACTCCATTACTCTTGCCCACTAGTGTGCCACTAGAATGCACTAGTGAGTTTAGTAATTTTGTGTAACAGAATAATGGCAGGGGAACAGATTGCAAAATCTCGTGCCTGTGAATGCCCTTTCTCTGGAGAAAAAACACATATGATATAAAGAAAAGAGGGCTTATCAAGTAAGTAGTTTTTCATTTCAACACAATCAAGCCCAGCTTTCAGACAAGGCTCTGGATCTTTATGAAAGCTAATAGATGCAAGATGAGGAATCATTTGTAACAGTAGCATTAGAAAACAGAGAAAACCAGTAAGACTTATCATAAGCATGGAATGACAATCATATGAAATTAAATAAACTAGTTCTTTTCAATCTGGAAAAAGAAATATCTGAGAGAGAACACAGCAGAGCTCATAAAACTATGAACGGTATGGAAATGTTGAATAGTGGATGATTTCTTCACCATTTCTTACAATGCAAGAAGTAAGAAACATCAAACTCCTTTATCTGACAGCAGACAAGTATTCCTTCCATACAGTGCGTAATTAAATGTAAAACTCTGTCATGAGATGTTAGAGAATCATAATGATAATAGTAAAAGTCAGGAAAGTGTAATTGGGTTCAAGAAGCAATTAAATTAAAAGGGCACTTAAACAGAAAGATGTTGATGCAACCTGCTGTTCAGTTACCTGGGAGGGTAAATTGCAGGAAATATCACTGTATGCTTGATCTGTTTCCATATTCTTTCCTAAATGTCCATTGTTGCCCACAGTCAAAGAGTGCTGCAGGTACTGGCTATGACCTAGTACAGCTGCTTTGTGTGTTTTGGCTGTCAGAACAGCTCATCCTTGGGGAGAAATCAGTTGTTTATTTCCCTGGTGGTGAAAACATCTCCCTTATGTAACCCATGTAAAAATCACTTCAGTTCCCAAGCAATTTTGCCTCTCCTATTAGCCTTGCCCAGTTTAGAAAAAGTTTGTTTCACACACTTCACCATCATTTGAAGCAGTGAGTGTTTCTCATTGAAAGGTAGGCAAAGCTCTTGGCACTAGAAGTACTGACCTCTAGTAATTTGCATTGTTCAGTGCTGGAGTGTTTGAATGACAGGAAGACAGACAGACAAAGAAAGAAAGAAGGAAAGAAAGAGAGAGAGACTGGTCCACATTGATGCTGAACCAGTTTTCACCAGAAAAAGTTGGCCAGTCATTTCATTCTTCAGTAGTGTCTGAACAATAAAAGCAGCCTATTATACACCAGAAAAGGTAAATGTTTTTTTATAGTGAGAAATTCACTGCAGGGAAAAAAAATTCCCACAAACCCTGAGACTATTTCTCAGACTGTGGGACATCTGGAGAGGGATGCATTTTGCCCTCACAACGTAAAGAGCTGAAATTCTTGCAGGAGTACTGGCTTCTTGTTTTACTGCACCTTTGAAGATATTTTAGGTAGGATGCTTGCAGAATTTAATGCAGCAAGGTCTCTCGTGGGAACAACAGCTGCATTCCCTTTGTAGCCTGTCCATCTTGCAAGAAAAGGGTAGGAGGAGCAAGTGGTTATTTTTAGCACCCTGGCCTGTAATTCTAACAAAGTTCTTCCCATCATGAGGGTTCTGAGGTTGCCTCCTACTAACCTGGAAGAAACAAAGGCTGAGGGGCACAAAGGTCAGTGTTCAGTGTCAAGAATTAAAAGGCAAGAGGAAGAAAGCTGAAGGGAAACTGCAAAGCAGCCTCAAGCACAGGGTCTAAGTCTGGGTCTGATCTTGGCCTTTCTTGCATAAGCTGAGAAAAGTACTAAGAATGAAAAACCAGCATGTTTAGCATCATGGAGAATCTTGTCTTCACTTTCAATAAATTCTTCTGGTTTTAAGCAACATTACTGAGATTCAGAACAAATCAGTTTCAAGAGATAATTTCTATAAAGTTATTTTAGAGCAATTGCAGAAGAATGAAAGAAATGGTGATGTATGCTGAAAAAAATGCTTCTCTCATATTTGAGATGGAAATTCTAATCTGTTGGGCTACAGACAAAGAAGAAGAATTTTGTTTGATCAAGACTGTATTTAAGAAAACCCGAAACAACCTGACATTGTGGTCTCAGGTTAGAGGAACACAATTTTTCTTCACTGAACTCTCTCATTCACCTTGCAAGATGGGCAGTGTCACATGCGAGTCAATATTTGTCTTCAGAGTTACAACTCAATTTATAGACTCGTGCTTTACTATAGACGTGCTATTTATGAACTGCTCAAAAACCAGAATTACTGGTTGCTTCTCAAGCTTATAATTATTGTATCTGAATATTTCATTGACTACATTTGTTTCCACAGCATGTTGTCAGATCAAGAGGTGCTGTTAAAAGGAACTTATAAATAGGGAATGAAACAATCTATACAATGAGAAATTATAGTTAGAAGGAACCCAGTAATTCTAGACATCCAATCTAATTTTCTAAAACATAAGTTTTCAGCACATGTATTAATTTATTTAACAAAGTTTAATAGGTTTTTCAAGCTATCAGTGATATCTAGTGTAGCTCTGAATAATCAGACCTACTACAAATCAAATCACAGAATCTCAAATTAGGTCCCTTTGAGAAAAGTAAGGAAGAATGTGGGATTACCTAAGAAAATTTTCATTTAATAAACACATTTGGACCTTAAAAGGAATGTGGACCTATGCCATGTTCTAGTACAGTTTTTCAGTAGTGTTCTACTGCTTTAGCCATATTAAATTTCTGTTTTCCTGTAATCCTATGTTCCATTCATTTCACATTTTCCTCCCTCTGCTAGAGATGATGGCAGTGTTCCTGCAGTTGACAGTCTTATTTATCACATGAGCCCCCATTAATCATGGAAAAATCATTGCATTCATTGAAAGAGGCATAAAATTTATGGGAAAAAAAACCATCATCAATATAAAGTCGAAGAAATATAGAGAAACAAGACAGTCAAAATAAGGTCACAACAACATTCTCCCATTTACTAATTCTTGATTATTTGTTTGCACCAGAGCACTTAACTCCTCTCCACCTCATCCTCAACCCACAATGCTTCACAATTTAAACTTACTCCCAACCTCCTCACTCTTCCAGTGCTGTTTCCTCCTCTGACTTGTACATTCCAGATGAGAAACCCTGCTCATATAATTTTTTACCATTAGAGGCTTATCAGATCTCCATAGTAATGGTTTTTACCATTCACATCAGCACAGAAGCTTGCACAGTTTAAAATAATTCAAACTTGCAAAGGAATTAGGAAAAAACCCCAGCATTCTCTGAGACCATAGCTGTACCAAATATTAAGGAGATCCTGTTAAAGTGATGAAATTCTTAACTGATTTTCTTTTTAAATAATAGTTAAAATCTTTTTCCCTGCAAATGAATAATTTTTTTTAATCACTAAACATTTTACCATTTGCAGAAAGGTAGAATTATTGTCTTCTGTCCCCAGCTTTCTCATGACTAGTCTGGTACAGTAAGAGTCATTTTGGTGTATTTTAGTGTGTCTCTAGGTATCAGGTATCTGATAAAGAATCCTGGCTGTGGCTACTTCTAAATGGATCCTACTGTATTATTTTAAAATTCCTTCTCTGCTACACTGGGGAAAAGCTCTTGTTGTACTTTACACTAATGGTAGAATTTGCAGTGCTAGAAGATAGGGCTGTGCCTTTTGTACATCCATCACTAAATTTGATTATTCATTGTGTGTGTGAATTTCAGGTAGACCAGATTGTTTTTCCTTAAACTGGGGGATTCCATACATCTCAGTATATATAATATATATTATTATTTATTTGAACTTGCCATCTAATAATTCCAACTGAAATTGGTAACTGAGATCAAGAGGGGTGTCAGATGTGCTGAGACTAATTGGGTTACACAAGGAAATGTCTCATGGGACTCTCCTGCTCTCAGGAGACAATAGAAACAGCATTATTGGCTTATTTCAAAAACATTACCATGTCACTTGAACTGGTTCTTGTGGGATCACAAGGGCAATCACAGGAAATGCTGGTAGAGTAATGACAAGTTGGATAACAGAATAGAGCAACAGGGAAGAAAAAAAAAAGAGCTCTTTGAACATCTGATCTTTTGTTATTACAGAACTACAAGTTATACTAACTTTTTTTTTTTTTAACTGTTTACTCCCTGTAAGTAACAATGCAGTAGCCTTGGCAGCCTGCCTGATGTCTTCTGCAACAAATCAGCTTTTAGTGTTGTCTCTCTAAAATAACTCCTATCTGGTTGGAGGACTCTTAATTAATGAATCTAGGGTTGAATCAAGAAAGGGACATTCTGAGAATTACTTATACCAGAGGAAACAAGCAGAAAAACTAAACAAGTTACCAACTTTTGCAGGCTGGAAGGGATTTCATTTATTTGCAAGGCTGCTTATCACTTGTCCATTTCTTGGATTTCTTAAGGAAGTGTGGATTGATTTTCTGTTCAATCCATTAAAAGAGAAAAGGCTGGATTTTGGGCTGTGTACTGCTTTCTTATTTTCAATAATGTTTAAACTGGGTCAGAAAACCATAATTAATTTTGTACCCAGTTATAAGAGAGAGTAATTTTGGTCCAGTGACTCCTGAACCTGTCCTAAGCACAGAGAGAGAGCCCGAGCTGTCGTCTCTCCTCCAACTTCTGTTTTCCACTGCATTAATTTCAAGTCCCTCTTCAGGTTTCCATGGAAATAGCAGAGAAGTGTGCTTATATTCTTGGCATTAAAATATTCATAAAAAGGGATAAAGAGATGGTTTAAATGACAGATGCTGTATTGCTGAAGCAGGCAGTCAAATTTAGGGTTCTTGTCTGTAAATGATCATATGTGTAAGCAACTGCATTTTGGAGAGAACAGGCCCAGAATAAATTCCTCACAGCAGCAGGAGAAGGGATAGGCAGTACAAACCTGACCTGCAGAGAAAGCAGGAGTGGAATGCAAGATTTCCCAGAACAATGCCAAAAAAAAAAGGCTGCTAAGATTTTGCAATTAGAAGTTGAATCCTTTTTCAAGGGAACAGAAGATGATTTAAACTTACAGAATTACTTTTGGTAACTGAAAAAAATATTTCACAACTCCAAACTATTTAATGAAATTTTAAGATCTTACCTGTATAAAGCTTCTAATTCCTTTCAGGTATTGCAAATAGGATATTTGATACAAAATAAAAATTTAACCCTTTCGAAAAGGCTCTCATACATTTGAACTCTGAGTACATTTAATGTTCTAAAATAGCTATAAAACCTCAACATTCTTTTAATCTTAGAAAATCTAATTGGAAGCAGGAAATACAGTGACTTATCTATATTTTTATTCATTAATCTTACTCAGACTAATTATTTTGGTTATTTACTCATTACTGAGCTTTGAATCTTGAGCTCTACTAAAATGATTCTAGTTGTATAAATAAGCATTTACATTCTAGTAAATCTGTTTTTCTGATTCAAAGTATAAGCTATAGTCCTTAAAAGACCATCATATGGGCAGATTCCACTTTGACCCTCAAGGAGAATGGAATACAGTATATAATATAAAGGTAACTTTTAAAAACCTATGAAAAACAAACAGTAAATAGATGTATAATTTAAAACCTTGCTGTTAGAACATTTACTGCATAGATACTTGGTGTGGTTTTCATTTTCCAAGAGCAAAAGTATTTTTAAAATATAAGTTTATTAAAAGAAACACTTTGGTATGTCAAGACACTGTCACTTTTAGTAGTGGAATTCAAGAACGTTGTATTGACCTGTTTACATGAAGTTACTCTCAAAAAAACTTGCAAATTATAAGGCAGATGACCAGCACATACTAATGAAGATCTATCAAAAATTTTATTTGTCTTTATCTATAAAATGAGCCTGACTTCTAGCATGTTTCTTGCTAAATTCGTTTTTTGAAAGACATTCAGACAAGGGTAATATACCAGCCTGCTAAACCTGTTATCCGACCTCTGCATGCAACAGATACTCTGTGACATTTTATGCTACAAAAAGTGTTTAAAGAAGCATCTCTTTCAAAATGTGTAAGTCATATACATCTGGAGCTGAGAAAAGCAAGACAGAAAAAGGAAGATTAAGCCACTGATGCAAGTTGCTGGAACAATCAAGAAATAAACACCTCATGTCCACTCCTCTGCCACAGAGAAGTAACATTACAATGTAGAAAAGTTTAGAAATCATTGTTGTAGTCACTGCAGATATGCTATTTTGACTGCATCTGTGAAGTTTAATAATTAAAATTTTAAAAATAACACACACTCTTTCATATACAATTCTGTATTATGATGCTGCCATTCAGGCCTCAGCTCTGAGGATTGGGCTCCTTCTTAAATGGCAATGTATGACATAAATACCATCACTGAATCAAGAGGAGCACATCAAAAGGAGCATCAGGGACTTTGAGGAAGTATTTGTCATCTGATGAACAGCAAGAGAGAACAGCAGGACACAAAAAAACAACTGAGGGAAAGATCCTCTGAGGATACATTAGAGGATTTAGACAGCAATGGCTCAGTCATTCTTTCTGGAAGGTGCATTTGTCAGTCCTATTACCCTTCTATTTTTAAAAAACTTTTATTTTCTTTCTCCCACCAGAAATGCCACATGCCCTAATCAGAGCTCTATAACACAGGACCACTTTAGCACTTAATTTAAGAACAGTGGAGGTATTTTATGGCCAGGATTTATTACCGTGGAAAACCCATTGGTTTCCAGCTTGCAGTTTGGATAATCATGTAATTTCCCTATTATTCAGAGGATAATCATCTTCATAATAGAGAAAACAGTAGAATTATAAAAGCATTTGTCAGGCTGTTCCAGAAAACTCTGATCATTTCTTAATGAGCATGCCCTAGAATCCTTTGTGCAAGATGAGCTGAGAAGGCACCTTGCAAAAGCCCTCAGTGGAAAAAGGATTATAATTTTTCTAAAATCTTCACATTACATTGAACCTGCAACTGACTGAAATAATACCATCTGTAAAATCCATATTCAGAATAATTTTCAACTAAATCTCTGACTAATCACTCCCAGTTACCTTCCATTCAAGACAGATACTGGCAACTTTGGAACAAAAAACTTCAAAACATGGGACAGGACTCTTCAGCAAAAATACAACTGCATAAATGTTGAAATCACATTATTTATGAGTCTTTCTGCCTCTGGTGCAAAATTGAAAATGAATTTATCCTATCTTTAAGCTAATAATGATACTTTAAAGTGAGATAAATGATGAAGAAAAAAACCAAGATTTTTTATGTCAGAGGTTTATGGATGGGAAATATTTCAGATAACAAGCAATAAAAAGTTAAAAAATACTAGCAACCTACCATATGCATGGCCTACAAGATCAATAATCATTTGGGTGAGCCAAGATTTATCTTCTAACTCTTCATCTCTTTGCTGGTCAGCTCCACCTCACTTGACACTGCCCTGCTGTGTGACTGATGGCCTTTTAGCAGGAGTCACTTCAAAAAGTGACATAATGCTGGTATTACAGATTGGGGATGAATTCAGTGTACTGCAGTCATGAAAATAAGTATATTGATGAAGGAGAGCGATTGAAAAATCAAACTGGGGAAAGCCAGATTATTTTCTTCTGTATTTCTTAGCTGTACAGTGCCTCATTTCTCTCTGGTATTGTACAAGAGCTTCCCTATTTATATTGTACCTATACATTGAGCAATAAAATAAATTGCATATAAAACTGATTTCTAAATAGGAAAGTTAGCTTTATGAGTCAGAAAGCAAGATATCATCCAGGATCTATTTACCAATAAAGGAAACAATTGAGAATGGGCAGTATTAATAAAGAAAATTCATACTAATAAAAATCAGCAATTTCCTCACAGCAAATAATGAAAGCAAAGAGCACAGAAATACAGAAGTATTAATCAGGAAAGCAAAATACAAAGAATTAAAATCTGGAGCCTGGTTTTGCTCATATTAAAATCAGTGGCAGTAATATCTTCATTCATTTTGTTGTTTGAAAACTACTGTCAATAAAATGAAATCAGCATCTACAACATAATCTGCTTGAATTTTGTACAATCTCCCAGTACTTCTTCTCCAGTAAAACAAAGATTTCAACTACTAAGCTACATGTAGGATGATATAAATATAAGAATTTTCATCATCTAGTTGTATATTTTACAGGACTCATTATTACACCACTACTCCCATCCAGGCCAGGAGCAGACAGTATTGCCAGGCAAGCTCTTTCCCATGGGCCCATCCTTTGGCACACAGGGGACAGCCTGCCCTGTTCCTGTGCCTTTAAAATTTCCTTCTTGAAGAATGTCCAGCTTTCCTGGACTCCTTTGCCCTCCAGGACTGTCCCCTCAAGGGACTCTGTCAGCCAGACTCCTAAACAGGCCAAGTCCAGGCTCGGTTCTGCTGAGCTCCCTCCTTCCTTTCTGAGAGTTGCAAACTCTCACTGTGTGATTGCTGTGCCAGCTCAGCCTGCAAGCAGCACATCACCTACCACCTCTCCTTTTCCTTCTGCAGAGCTGCTGGCCATCCCTTGCAGCACTCCAGTTGTGCCACTCATCCCACCACGTTTCTGTGATGGCAATTATGTCACAGTTTTCCTGCTGTTTGGTGCCTTCCAGCTCCCTGCTTTGCTGCCTGTGCTGTGGGTGTTGGTGTAGATGTGCTTCAGTTTAGTTACTCATCCCAGCACCTTTTGGAGATGAACGAACACTAATTCCTACACATGACCATTCTCAGGCTTTTCCATGGTTTCTAACTCATCAATAACCTTTATGTCTTTGCTGCCACCTGGATCAGCCTTAGCTTCCAGAAAAGCTCGTTCAGCCTCTTTCCTAAAATATTAGAATTAAAACCACCCACTATTTGAAGTTGGTATTTATCTGACCTAACTTCCAGCCATTTGTTCTTTGCCCTTCTCTGTTAGATTACATATTTCTTTAAATATTAAGCATTTTTTGCTCCTTCAGGTATTTATACACTAAGCAGGTACTTCACAATCTTTTTAGCTTTACAAAACTAATTAACCTTTTGAGACCTTTTGAAATGCTGTAAGTCTCAGTCTGGATTGCTGGGTAGCAATGACAGCCACATGCTCTGCAGAACACTGCCTCCAGGACATTTTAGGCACAGCCACAAAGCATTTACTCTTGTCAACCTTTCACCTTATTTTTTTAACGTCTCTTTAACCTCCTTTGTTAACCTCTCACATTTCCAATTCAATTGGATTATTTTCATTTTTCCATGTGTGGATTGTTGAGGGGCTATTTATTTATTTATTTATTTCTAATTCCTGCTTTGATTTGATCTCTGAAGAACTGCAAAGGCATTCAGCAAACTCTTATCAGAACTATCCCTCTTTGTAGCACTGCCAGAAGAATCCACACTATCAGACTACACCTACTACAGGCTTTATAAAAATCAGTGTACTCTGACAAGTCCAATGCCATCCCTACTCAGTATTATCAGGGTGCTACTGCATAAGCATTTACACCGTGGAATTCCAACCTATTTGGGAAAATATTAATGGAAAAAAGGTCATTGCTGTGTCAGAGTTGCAGTGGGAAAGCTGAGGCTGCTGGAAGCACTGGGAGCTTTGGCAGGACCCAGCTGAAGCCACTGTGACACCCCAGTGCCGTGCTGGTAGGGAAACAGCAGAGAGAGGGAACACCAGGGTGGTAAACTGGAGGGTCTGGCTGTCCTGGAGGAGGTGCAGCATGTCTGACACACCATCACAGCCTTCTGGAAAACCAGTTCAGTCACAAGCTTTCTCCCCATAACTGATAGACTGGAGCATTCTTGCTTCTCATTTTATGCTAAATTGTCTTAAACTATTATTGATAGTTTCTTTCTACTGATGGGAAATGGTTGGGAGTTGGTTCCTATTTGCAAAGTAAAATATGGCAAATCAGTAAATAATGGGGAAAAGTACACAGGGAATATGTGGACAGTGTATTTTGAAAGCAAGTTGTTTCAATCAGCTTACTAATGGAAAGAAAGGACAGTATGAAGCTTAAATATCTGAAAAATAAGTGACAGGAGTTAGAGAGCTGAATTAATTGGAGTAGAGGAGTTATTCATTGTCTGCTAATTTTGAAGTATAATCAGGGGACACTGTCATTGGTTGACAAGTTAAAAGTTTAACTGAGCGTATTAATAGCTTTCAAAAAATGCATTTTGATGCTCAAAAATCTTTCCCATGATACAGGCATATGTATTCAGTCTTGGCAGCACACAATCAAAAATAAAAAAAGGCTGAAAGCACTAAAACTGCAGCAACAAGAGCAAGCTACTAAATCTCTGCAAGTGTATAGGATCTGTTTAATGCCCAAGCTTATTTAATATCTTAGTTAATGACAGAAAGAGTAACTGTAGTCACAGATAACACTACATTAAAACATGCCATGAACACAGGCCAGGATTAAGACAACAGTATAGCAGAATTTGAATTAATTTCAGCTGTATGCCAAGTCACTGAGATTTTTTAAAAGTCATGTAATTCAATTCAAGGATTTTGCAGAATTGACAGAGAGTAGTCATTAATGATCCTTACAAAGGAAACAAGCAAAATGAGTTTCAAGTTGGGATAAGAGTTTTGCATCCACAGAATATTTTCAATGCAAAAAAAAAGGTAACAAAGAAAATGATATCTGAAAAGGCTCCAGTCTAGATTAAGTGCCACTTCAAACTGCCCTATGGAACATTTCTAGATATGGTTTGGTGGTCAAATATTTGTATTTGCAAAACTTTACAGCTTAAATAAAACTGACCACCTTTCCAGCACCCTAGAATAAATACCTATACTTTCTTAAGTAGTTAAGTTTCTGTCAGGGCCTAGAATGGCTCCTTTTACCAGTGCTGTCTAACTCAGCCAGAACATGCTGATAGTATAACCACCAAGTGGTTTTGCCAGTGTTGCACTGATTGGTATAAAAGGTTATTAGGATAATTACCCTGTAAGGATATTAGTGTAAAGGCAGTAGACAGACTTAATAGTAATTTTTTAAAAAGAGAACATGATGAATCCTGTAGCCCTCCAAGAACAAGAATGCTCAGGGACCATCCATGGACAACACTGACCTGACAAGGTAATGGATATTGACCTGCAATCTGAATTACTGACTTGTAATAATGGAAGAAAGTTCTGAAAAGTTCACCAGCACCAAAACTCACTCTGAAGCTGTATTAACAGCAAGGATCCTCCTTTGTTCCAGCATTTCTGCTTGTTTTTAAGGCTAATTGGACTGCACTACTCTGTCCAGGGCTGGCATACCACAGAGACTTGTTACAGCTTATACACTTACAAAAATAACCCAAAGTAGCTGTTTTTCAAGACCAGGGTGGANTTTTTTTTTTTTTTAATGTTGGCACATTTCTGTTCACTGTGGTTGTTAAGTAGATAACACACACAATTATGAGAGATGATATCAACACTTCTCTACCCACTGGATGGATTCTAAGTTTCTAAACTCAACCCATATAATTCTTTTCATGGCACTGGTCTTCAGTGGGATCTTGACCCTTTACAATACAGGCAAGTGAATTTCCAAGCTACATTTACATCATCAGTGCTTCTCATATGTCTTTTAATAATTGCTCAGTTTATTGTAAAGTTTGCATAAAAAGCTACATATTTTCATCACAAAGATCTGATTGTCTGAACTATGCCACTCTACTTCATATGCATTAAGTTTCAGAGAATCTAATTAACTTCTGAAGATTAAACCCTTACATGTCCAAGAAGCCTATTTTCCATAAGGCTAGGCCAGGCTTGTCACATGCACCCCACAGCCCTAAAATTATGTGGCATTCCTTACTGTTCAAGGGATTCTTCAAGGACAAATTTAGAATTTGCTTTTAAGTAAGCGATTTGCAATGCAGTCATCTAGAGAGCTGCACATAAAAATGACAGTATGCTGTTGAAGAACCTTGTATTGCTCTGGTATATTCCTTTTCTAACTCATTGTTTGCTATAACCAATTCTCTCATTTCACTTGGATCTTTTCTATGCCAATATATTTGGGAAGATGTTCGTGGCTTTCCAACCCTGTTGAGAGAGGCAGAGACATTCAGTTCCTTTCCTTCACAAACTGATTCTTTATCCAGTTGATATTATCCAGTGTATATGATCAACTCCTCTGCCTTGCAGTGGCTTTCTGTCTCATTACAATTCTCCTGGTGCTTGCCAGGTGGTTTGTGTTCATGTGTACTCTGCTGTTGGCTGCTTTAACCCTGCAGCTGCAGGGCAGCCTTTGCTGCCTCCACATTGACAGGCATTACTGCAATTCAGCTCGGTTTTGCTCGGGGGTTTTTCTTTCTTTAATGGTTTGAAGCAGTGTTACTAGATAAATGAGATTTTAATTTAAGTTCTGTTTATTAATCTGTCAGTACCCATGTCTTTCCACCTAAGAACTATTCTGAGCCTGAAGTTTATAGGATTTTTAGGAGCATTCTGCCACTCCTGATGCCTCGATGTTTTATTTACCTTAGTGCTGTAATGCTTGGAATTAATTCAAAAATCACAGAGAAACTCCTTACCTATTCTAGGAGTTTTGAATACAGCCAGTTACAGAGACCAAAAAAAAGAGAGTTACATCATCTCTCAGGCATTTGTCATAGGGGGATTTGAGCCATTGCCTGCTGTTACCCAAATACACTGGGAAATTCAGATATGTCTGACAACCAACCCTGGATACCAAAGCAGACAAATACTGCCCAGTAGGTCCATTACTTCCATGCCATGGTTTTCAAAAACAGGTAGAAGTCTGGTTTTGCTCCTGTAAATTTCTTCTAATTAAGCCTACTGCTGTACAGTGACAAAAATACTTATTTATCTGTAGGTTTAAATACAGGGTTGTCTTAGGAATTAGTCTATTGACATGAACTAGATAAGCCCCACAGCAAAGCTTCACAGGCTTTTACCATCTGATACTGGCATCTTCCTGCAATCATAAAATGGAATTAGGATGAGTCTATTTTTTATATTCCATGGTGTGATGCTTTATCATATTTATTACTTTTTTCTTTTCTAGCTAGAGGAAATAATTTAGTGAACACATAGACAGAATTATTTGCCTATAAAGTTACTATCTGAAGTTAGACAGAATATAAAGTCTAGGGTATGGCAACAAATCCAAGATATGAAAATTTGCTGTCCCGTGTGTTCTATGTGAGAATATCCACATAAGAAGCAGACAATTATAACAAACAATCTAACCAAAATAAATCTTCAGACTTGAAAGAATATCTAGTAAAAAACCTGCAAATTGGCAGTTGATCAATCATTTCCTGTTATGTATATTCATTATTTTACTGCTGTTTACAAATTTTAGAAGGTACATGTCTGGATACAAGTCTTGAGGCTTGAATTGTGATACATTACTATATAAAGTTAAACTTTGGCAAGGGACTATATATATTACTTTGTCAAGTGAAAAAAAGGCTAGAATTTAATTTGCAGTGCTGAAAGATTACACACATGAATGCTGAAGTCATCTAGGCTTTGCTCCCACACAAACTTCACTATGAAAAGTCTTGAAATGGAAAAGCTTCATAAAAAAATGGAATGGTTTAGGTCAATCTTTTTCTAGGATTCCCAAGTGACTTAGTTTGTCAGAAAAATGTTTTCTGACATGATGTTTTACCACTGATAGTAAGAGGTGCTGGAAGGGCTATGGGTACACAGATCACAATTTCCCCTCAGTCCTGACTGTTATATTAGCATTGCAGGAAAAGAGCTGCATGCCAGAAAGAATTTTTAGTACCCTGTATTACTCAAAAAGCTGAACTATCACGAAAGGCAAACAAGCCCCTTAAGTAGTTGGCCTCAGGAAAAAAAAAAAAAAAGTGATAGAGAAGAGAAAAGAAGTTATCAATGTTGTTTACTTGATAAAAAAATTCCTGGCAGAAACAGGGTTTCTGTTCAAAATTCATGCAATTAACTTATGACAGAAAGCTTCCCAGTCATTATTAGATAATTGAGAGGTTCCATTATGACCCCAGCAATTAGTGTTACACGAGGCCTAATCCAGCCTGAATTGTTTGCTGCAGCATTTTGTCTTTTTCATCTGTATCATCCTTTTAACAAGATACTAAAAACATAGCCTCAAAAAACCTAAAATTTTATTTTTATATTCATTTGCAGTGGCTGTAAAAAACTACTTGTTACATGCAAGCAGCTTTCCTCTAACACCCATATTTATAAAATTACTGAAGCAGTGTCATTTTTAGACCCGCACAACCTTTACTTGATATCTCCTGCACCATGTGAATCTCTTGTGACTACTGACCTCAGGAATTCTCAGGCACACACTCATGTTTAACTCAGTTCATGATGGACTTTATTATTCCATCTTAGGAAGTGTTTCTAAAAGTCTCAAAGCCTGTTGCAGCTACAGGCTGTGGAAGAAAACCAGCCATGAGAATGTATAGCAGGACAGAGCTGGACAGAGGGGAACACTCACAAAGAAACTGCAAGAATCTTTTTCATGGTGACAGGCAGCAGCACCAACTTTGAAGAGTACAGATTATTTAACATTCTCTAGCACACATTAATTTAAAGAGAAATTGAAATAAAGATGAGGCACTTAAATATTAACAGGTGGTTCCTTCGAAGTGCAGGATGCAACATGTAAGAAGGCCAAAAAATTATTATTTGGTAATTTAATATTGTCAAAGGCCAGAGATGGCATCTTAATATGTAATAAAAGATAGAATGGGTCAATCAGCTGCTAAATACCATGAAAAACAAGACAAGTAATTTATTTGACATAATAGAGAAGGAATCAGCATGGGATATAAAAACTTAAGGCAACCCTCTCAGAGTGATGGTCAGGAATAATAATCATACAATAAATCAGTAGCAATCCAAAGGTGTTTTACAAACCAATTTTGCAACTGTGTCAAAAGAAGAGGCAGCTGTTACCTGGTTGAGTCATGCTAACTAGCTGTGGTGCATGGAATGATAAAGCTATATTTATTACATTAGGTAGGGAAAAAAACCTCCCAAGACATTCTAGAAATGAAACCAGACACATCACATTTCCGGATAACCTTAGATAAGCTGGAAAAATACTGTTCCAGAGTGACAGAGGAAAGCACACCAGGTAGAGGGAAAAAGTGAACCATAATTCTTCATTCATCTTTCTCTTTAGTAAACAGCTAAATATCACATATGTTAAACGGACAAGTAAAAATACTGGTTTGTCCAGGTCTACAAACTGTCAACTCAGCTGATTTTGTTCCTAGGAGTGATTTTACCCAGAATAAAGAATAGCAAGAGAAAGACAAAAGCCCCTGAAAAAGTCAGCCTTCCCCTTCTGTTATTTGCTTTCAGGCAGGATAAATTTAACTTTGTCACTTAAAATTACACACAAAGGAAAAGTTGTCCAGGCAGCTGATAGTTCGGGCATTATTTTTGCTCTCCCTTCTGCTCACTGGTGTCACTACAACAATCTCACCCTCAGCAGACTTCACCACTCAGCTATAATCAGAACCCACAGTGTGCAGAACTGCTTTTCCCCTCATTTTTTACCATATCTGTCAATCATTACTTTAACGCATCTTCAATAAAGACAGAGTTCATGCACAGCATTTCTCCACTTCTGTCAACAGGATCACAGAAGTTTTCATATTCATACAGATCATTTGCTCAACTTTCACAGTTTATAAATCAGCCAGATTCTTACATGCTCTCTCAAGCAGTAAGATATGTTTGGCAATAGATTAGTTTTATTTAGCAGTTCTCTTCACCACAAATACTACACCAAGGAAGCATTTTGCACTCTGCACCTCTACAAATGTAGGGCTTTTCTCATGGGTGGCAGTCTCAGTGTTGCAGTTCCAGTAATGTACCAATGCAGGTACTATTGTTGGTCCTTTATGGACCAACGTACGTAAGGGTTTTTCAGAGTATATTGATTTTTTTTTCCCTTTCAGGTAGTTCTTGATTTTTAAATCTGAACAGCAAGACAGGAAAAATCAAAAGAATTGCAAGAAACAAAATAACTCCTAGTCAGGGTCTAGATGTAAAATACTTTTCCTAATATGTCTGAAAATAGGAGAAAGAATTACTGGCAATTCTTCTCTCATGTAAAAGGGGAGGTTACTAAACAAAAAGGAGATACAGAAATCTGTTACAATAGGAAGGCACTAATCCCAAGAGAAGAATCTCCAGATAGTGAAGGGTAAGTCCACACATAGGACAGTGGAATGGCTCATCAGAATAGTACAGAGAAGAAAACAGAAGTGCAGTTTATAAACTGTAAAATCACTACAGAAGAGAAGAATAGGGAAATATTATATATGCAATAAGCTAACCAACAAAAAAGGGGCCATCATGTTCCTACACACAAACTCCCTTCTCTTAAACAACGTGTTTTACAAGGCTGTCAAAAAAAAAATTCAAGTGAAACCCCTATAAAGCTTAATTCAGGCAATTTGAAACTCACAGCAAATACATATTTGCATATCTGTAAGCATTCACATATTTCCCACAGTTACTGTGGTTGCATGCTGTGAAAATCAAAAGCTGACAACATTAAAGACTATTAAATGGGAATGGCTGTTCTTTGGACAAGGCAAATCAGCCATTTAACCAAAAACAGTCAAAGAAAATTTTAAATATAAAAATTTCATACTAATTAAAAAACATGTTTAATTACTTTTAAAAATTAATTTTATCCCAAATTCCTTTTGAAAATTCTGAAAAAAAGGCAGGAGAAAACTGTTACTTATTGTTATTTCACCTTCAACATTTTGCAGGACCTTCATGGTGCCCAAAACAAGCATCCCTGTACACCAGGATATCACTACTGCCTACACCTGTTTAAATGGTGTTTGAAGTAACAGTTAACCATGTAAACATTTGGCTAAAAGGCACAAAAAACCCCAATAAATTGGCTGTCATATGAAGAGCACCTCCATTTCCCAAAAGTCACATTCAATAACTAACTCTGTCCAGTGGGGAAAACTATCCAAATAAAGGAACCACAGCTTCTGGGTTTTCCTAAAGACCGGGGATTACTGCCTTGCAAGGGAAGGAAGGAGGGGGAGATAAAAGACCAAATACTGAATGAGAAAGGAAAAGAAGGAAAGAGAACAAGGAGCAGAAGGTGCACTTACTGTTTGGTTATCTTCATACAGCTTCAAATCATACCCACTCAGCTCCACACAGAAAATTATTGCTGTAACCCCCTCGAAACAGTGGATCCACTTTTTGCGTTCAGATCTCTGTCCACCCACATCCACCATTTTGAAAGTCAGCTCTTTGAAGGTGAACTTATTTTCTACAATCCCTGTGGTCATGTCCCGAGACCGCAGAATATCTTCCACCGTGGGGATGTAGTCCAGAGCTGCGATCCGTTCCAGGTCGTTCAGGTAGTAGGCAGCGTTATCCTCCAGGTGGTACTCGTTGGAGCGGCAAAAACACTCCTGCACGCCAGGGTCTGCCCAGAGCCTCTTCATCACCCCCAGGAGCTCTGGGGTGATCTCGCCTTTGCTCTCGGCTGGGCCTGTCAGGGCAAAAAGCTGCACTGCATCGTAGGCTCTGTCAGGATTGTGAAATTCTATCTTAAGAGTGGCCAGAGCCCGAATGATACGTGTGAGAGAGTCAATTGCATTATAGATAATCAGAGGTTTGTATTCCTTACAGGCCTCCAAGTTAAAGCCACCACTGTGAATGATTTTCATCTGCTTTACGATAGTACTCTTCCCAGAATTGCTGGTGCCCAGGAGGAGGAGTTTTATCTCTCTTCGTTGTCGCTGACTTTCAGAGCGCAGGTGGCGGTCAATCCTACGGGACCGCCGCGCTGCCTCTTTCTCCTCAGAGCTTTGCCGACATCCCATGGTACAGCAGGCAGTTACAGAAGGGAAAAGCTGCAGATTGGCTCACTCTGTTGGCGTCTCTCAAAAAGACCTGTGGTGTCTTTCAGTTCTTGTGCCAGGTACACCCCGAATGGAAAAAAGGTCACTATCCAATACCTGATGATCCCCAATGCCTACAGCCACCTAATTGAGTCCCAGCAGGAGTGCAAACACATGTAGGTATGCAGCCACAGAAATAGTCTCTTCAGTAGATCTCATGGCACTCCCCTCTCCAGTGCATAAACTGTGGCACATTCCTGTTAATGATGGGACACTTCCCTTTGCCACAGTTTGTCTAGAACCATCAAATACCCACTTCTGTTCTGCATAATTGTTTTGCTGCCTTCTGTCCAAAGGCAAGAAGCTGCACTTTTGCCTTCTCTGCTCTAGCCTTTTCTTCTGATCGTGTTCTCTGGTTGCTGTGGTGATGCTGCAAGATAAAGCTGAAGCTCTTTTCACTGGTACTGTACTTGTTTTGTTTCTCTTCCCCCACTTCTTCAGCTGATCCAGTTCAGCTCTGTAAATCTGTGCTTTCCACCTGCCAAACAATGGGAAAAGAAATGAATGAGAGACTCCACTTTCTTGAAGCAAGCCACTCACTTTTTCCTCCTCTTCTAGATTCCTAAACCTTTTATTATGCCAAATGGAAAATACAGATGGAAAAATATATAAAGAAAAGCAAGTATCTAAAATTCTAGTAAAAGCATAGGGACAGCTGAAGCTCACAGACTAAGAAAATGATGTGTCTGAACAATAGTAAATCAAATCTCCCTTTCAGCCTTCTGTGTTTTATTATCTAAACCTACATGAAAACAAACAGTGCTGAGCTGTGCCCCAGTTTCTCCCTCAGCAAGAGTTTATGGCAGTGCTTTTCCTGCACAGTTCTGTTCCAACTGGTTGGTCTGAAGTAGAAAATTAAAGACTCACAACTACTTTTCCCAGCCTCTCTATTTATATCAATATCTTTTACTCAGACAGATGTCCTCCCAAGTTTTCTTTCATCTTATCTATTTCCACTGAACATTTAAATAACTAAATTAAGAAGCAAAAGATGCTGATTAACTTGGCTTCATGAATTTGAGAAAAGAAGAGTTACTGATCTTTGTAGCAGCTCTTTTTTCCCCTTGGAGAATGGTATTGTTAAACACAGTACCTGCATCTTGCTTAATTAATGTTTTTCACTGATTAATCTTTAATTAAAGAGATGTACTACCACAGCAAACTTTGTAAGCTTCTTTCCATAGCCAAGCTAAATGTTATTGAGCCTCCTCTCTTTCCATTTCAATACAAGAAATTCTGAGCCACAGTAAAAGGGAACAGTGACTACAAGGTGAATTTTTCATACAAGAAACACAGGAAACACCATCCCAAGCAAGGGCAGAGAGCTTTTCAGTGACTGTTAGAGCAATTATTCTTTCCCAGATTAGAGTTTAAGCCTACTAGTTGGAACTATGCAGAAGGCAACAGCAGGAAGCAGTTACTCTCACAGAGGGAAAACACATTACTAACAGCTGACTGGTGATATTTGCCTCTCTTCTAGGAAGGGCTTGCTGCTCCCACTAAGCTCTGAGCATGGTGGGCAGCAGAATCACAGATGTCACAGCTTCCTCCCCGAGTGCTGCCCCAGCACACCTTGGCACCTCTCCTGCTGCCTGGTAACTTGTGCCTACAGGCTCCTCAGTGAGTTCATTTGTAAACCAAAGTACACAGCACTGAGATCCCCTCAGAGGGAGCCTCACAGAAAGTTTCAGTCTATTAAAGAAAACCTTCTGCTACATTTTAATAAAACCAAGTCTCCCAATACCATTTTCAAAGTTGTCCTAAAAGCCTTTAGAAGTTTTCCTACTTGAACTTACCAATATTTAAATGCAGATGTGACAATAAATTAAAATAATGTTAAAGAGAACAATTCCACACTATCAGGAGAAAGATAGAATGTTCCAAGCCAGATGTGAAACCTCAAGCTTTTGTGAGAAAAGAAATACAACTACTTGCAACCTCATGTACTTAACTTTCTAACTAACCATGAGAATCTTACTCTGAGTTGTTCTAAACTATCCAGTCAGTACAGAGTCACCTCTCCATAGCAGTTTGAAGTGCTTGTCTGTTGTCTTTGCCTGTAGGGACCACAGTGCTTGAACAGGCTGGAAATTTAAGCATTTTGGGTATCTTAAATGTAAAGACATCCAAATCCTTTGCCCCCAATGCACCATGTATTGCTCTTACCTAGTCTAAAATTCTACAAGAGAGAGTCTTAATATCAGCTATATTTTTCTTACTTCTCTTTGTATGACAGGATATGAACACATGAAGAACAGATTAATCAGTGAAAAACTAAAAAAATAGTGTACACATTAATAGAATGGTAATTAGCACAACTTTACTTACTCTGAAGATGTAGAAAGGAAAACCCTCCCAAGTGAAGACTTACGCTTTCTTCAAATAATTCACTTTTTCCAGTAGTCACAGAAAATGAAAAATTAGAGTTGAGGAAGCTGCTTCTTAATTAATAACTTTCTAGCCACACAAAGAGAATGAAAATCCTGTATTTGATATCAGGCCAGATTCTTATTTTACTTATATATAAATCAGAGTTGCTTCCATTAATCACACTTATTCTGACATGTTCAGGACATTTCAAACTGGTTCTCCTTTAAAATCCTCATCATCACAGGCCTCATTTTCATGTCATTGATAAAACTACTTGCTGAATTCTTTCTTACATTTTCTAGGTATGCCTGTGATTGCAGATGAAGAATTTTGCAAGCAACACATATGAGATTTTCTCTCTTTATTGTAGTTCCATCCTGAACAAAAGAGGTTTGCTAGCAACGAGCAGCAAGAGGCCACATACTCCTTCCCAAAGGCAACAGTGCTTAGGATCAATCTGGAGCTTTTATGACTACATAAGACAAGCAGATCTTTTTTATACTTATATTATTTGCCTCAAACACTGATGACAAATTATTTGGTTAAAAGACTCTCTCAAGAAGGATTTTTTGTTTTCATTCAGCTCATACATTCTGTAGAGTATTTCCTATTGCATATTTCCACCACACATTCA
Source organism: Chaetops frenatus (assembly GCA_013400775.1). NCBI lineage: Eukaryota > Metazoa > Chordata > Aves > Passeriformes > Picathartidae > Chaetops > Chaetops frenatus. The sequence goes on along the minus strand of VZTR01008413.1, from coordinate 98,129 downwards.
GATGCATCATTCATATTCCACAGTGTTTTACATATCAGCTATTTTGTTTGACAGCCATTAATATGTTAAACACCAAAAAAAGGTAAAGTAGGATCTCCTTATTGTAGGAAAGACCAGGAGCATGTANAGTCATTCTTATTGCTTACATTGCAATGATATTTGGATAGCACTGTTTTGGGTAGTAGCACAATGAGGTGATTATATTATTGCTTTGTAAAGCAGAGTAATAAGTACTATTTTCAAATAGGCACTACAGTGAGAAACTTTGGTTTATTTGCATAAGTTTTCCTATGTACAGTGAAAAGCATCTCTCATGCTCACAATCAATACTTTTTAAAATTCAGGAAACTTCACAACCTATTACATTACTACAGTTTACTACCCTGGCTACATACAGATAAACTTCCTCTCACCAGGTTTACTTTTTCTTGGAATACACTCAGAAAATAGGGCAGCCTTGAATTTGTTGGGTTTCTTAAATCAGATTTCATATTAAACATTTAAGTGTTTTATAGCTGCTTCTAATTAGAGAAGTGTCTTTTCAGTTACTGTAGTGGAAAGCCCTATTGCTTCTTTCACTTGCATACTTGCATAAAGCTTGTTTAAAAAAATCTTATTATTTGGATGACCAGATTATACTGTATATGTGTGTCTAAATGAACACATCTGCCTTCTCCTGAGAATTGAAGGCTCAACATGTTAAAATACGGGTTTTTAAGTCTAATAATATAGATGGACTATTTTGTCATGACTAGAATGGGTAGCTTTTCCCACAAGATAAGATTAACATGCCCCTAATCCTGACCTAATGGTGTTCTATCTCCATTATCAAAAGAGTAATGCTACCAATTCCTGGAGTGGGAAGGACACCTGAACAAAATTCTGCACTGGTTACTATGTTAAAGTGTTGAAGCCCATTAAGCTGAGCAGCTGTTTAGTGCTACCATGTTCTGACCACCCATTTGAAGCCAATAAAACCCAGCATTATTGTTGGTTTCATAGCTAGGCTTGTTCTTTGCCTCTATCCATCCCTTTTGGCTTCTGCAAACTGATCTCAGTGTGTGGAACCATAAATGCTTATGTTTGTTCCCAAGTTATGGCAGCAGAGGGAGAAGAGGCATAGGGAAGGAGAATGACACACCACCACCCTTCAGTTGTAAACACTTCCATAAGGAAAGATCCAAGTACTGTCTCTGGATTCATTAGCTCCTGCCATGTCATAGTGGAACACACATTACAGAGCCTGCCTTGAAATATGTTTCCCACAGGATCCTGTAGAAAGGCAGCAACTTCTAAGCTGAGAACAAAACCAGTGGCTGTGACTGTCACAGTCAGCACAGAGGCTGTGCATGCAGCAGGAATTTCAGCTGCAGTTCTAGGCACAAAGCTTTATTATCCCTCAAATGCAAGTGGTCTGATAATTCAGCTTGATGACCACCAGCCCACTCCCACATAGTAAAAAGTTTTTACACCCATGTAAAAGCAAACTCAAGCAAATCTAGCAAGAGGCAGCACAGAACATGTCTAAGGCTTACAAGTGAAAGCCAAGCTACTGTAATCATGTTCTAATGATTATACACATCCACTGAGAATTCCTGTACTTTAACAAAACCTTATTTCTGCACATTTTAACTTTCAATAATTTCTTATACTATTAATGAAAGAGAAGAAGACACAAGGGAGTGTGATATATCAGGACATGCCCAAGGCACTTACTGAGGAAGACATCAAGTGTTCTACTATGCAGGCTTTTTCTGAGGGAGAGAGAGAAAATGAAAAGAACTGCAGCTCACAAGAAATGGGAAAATTGGTCCAGATTTTTGAATCTTGGAAGCAGCCAGAAAGGAATCCCAGACATGCATGCAGTAGAAATACAAGGTTGAAATAACTTAAGAGAAATTAATTTACTCTTTAATGTGTGGTGATTGAAGTCCATTTATTACAGAAGAAAATTATTTTAAAACTGTGGCCACAGATATTACTAACATTCTCTTTATACAATCATCAAACCCTGAAAGACAAGGAAGCATGTTCAAGTTATGACAAAACTTTGAATTACACATTAAGGCACTGTAATCCCACCCAAAACAAAGGATGGGCCAGATGTAATTGTTGAACAAGAAAATAGCAGAGAAAGCTGTTATATTTTTGGTTTATTTATTGCAGCAGTTAAAATGCATATTCTGTTAGTCAGATGAGTGAAGAAAGAAGTGTCATTATTTAGTTAGCTGAGTATTTGACTGGACACGGCCAAATTCTGTCCCTTTCTGTCATGGGGGTTGTGATGTTAATTAACTCCCTTAAGCACATCTTTTCAAAGATGATCTCTGCTTGTTCATTTCTTAGATGCCCAACTTGAGATATTGTTTGTGTCCAAGGAATGCACTGAGTTTTCAAGTATAATCAGCCTCAGTGATAGGTGTGCTCTAAATATTCAAATATTGAATAAATAATCTTTTTTCACTCGATCCATCTTGATCTCTATTTGAGAAACAGGGCCTAACCTCTATACCTTGAGCTCCTTAGTGTCACCAACCCTAGCTGCTTCCAGCGCCCCTGCCAGAAGAACAATTGGTAGGTCCATTCCATTAGGTCCTCATCTGCTGATTCCCACTGTGATTTTATAGAAATACTCAGATTTTTGGCATGGGATCTGAGCTCAACTAATAGAATTGACACCTAGGGATACCATTCTGTGATACATGGCAGAAGGAAGTCATACAAGGAAATAACAGAGAACCCAAAGATAATGACTTGCTGTGTAGGCATAGACTTACCAGTATTTAATTGAGTATACCTGACATGGGATTTGCTGCAGTGAGATATTCCATGCATTAGTTTAAACATCTTTGTCTATTTTTTGGAAAATATCCAACATATTTTAGCAGTACCACAATAAAAATTATTCTGGTTAGGGATATCCACTAGCTAAGTATATCACTCAGGCAAAATTTAGCATACAGCCCTCATCCAAGATTTAAGGGAACCTAAGATCCTATAGTGAAAACATAGTATTTCTTATAAACTAAGCATTCAACAAGAACCTATTGGTTATTTTTCTTTTAACTGTGCACATCCCTCTTACTACCAGAACTTGGAAACATAAATCCTGCAAAGCATTAACACCTAAAATACTTGGTAGGTATTTAAATTACAACCTGTTTTAGCAACATCCACAAACTACTGTGAAACAGGTGAGAGGAAGCACCAACACAACCAGACATAAAACTGACCTAGTCTTGAACAGAGCCAGATATACCACAGTTCTGTTCTGAGCTGCATGGCCAAAAATCCAGAGCAGAGTCAGTGACTGCACTGGGCTGCCTGTGCTTCACAGTGGTTTGACTGAGCCCAGAGTCTGCCACAGCAGCTGCTTTAGAGGTGACCTTTAGACTGGCATAAAAAAGCATTACAAGAATAAGAATATTACAGTGGGTCTAACAGTGGGTGTGCAGGAAATCCTGGCTGCTAGACAAGGGTGAGAAGAAACAACACACACAGCATCTGCTTTAGGGACATGCAAACATCAGACTCGTTTCAAAGTGTACAATAAAGCAACAAACAAAATGCAGCAGCCACTCAGTGTTTTGTAAGAACCTCGGGTGATGACAGCAGTGTAGGTCATGTCTTCATTAGAGCTGCTGTTTGGCTTTTGTCATTAGTGGGACCATAACCCTTACGTGGGTGATTCAAGAGCTGGGACTCACTATCAGAGGGCTGCTGTTTCATGAATCTCACAGGGCTAAGGAGATGATTTTATTACATTTTTAAAAAAAAACCTAAACACTAGTAAACATTAGGTTTGTTCATGAATATAATGGCAGATTTCCTATCACTCATTCAGCCTTACTGCACACAATGCCTTATGAAAGATAAGGCATTTTGGTACTTACAGCAAAAGAAATTTTAAGAGGGATTTGTAACAGGAGAACAGTATAGCCTTGTAAAAGGAAGTTTCTCTTCCTGTGCATAAAAGGTGACATAATAAAGCAAAACCATGCTTGTTTTAGCTGTTCCAGTCACAGGCATGAGCTAATGGGAATCTGTAGTGAGAACAGGAGAGCCTGGGTACAGATAACAGTGTCCTGAAGACAAGAGGTTTGTTTAATGCAATAGAGAAAAGCACACAATGAAGATTCAAAGATTAAAGCTCAAGGCTAAGGAAGAGGCAAGGAGAAGATGCTCCAGTAAATGGGAATCATGGAAATAACAGATGAGTTTTATCTGTAGTGATGAATAAGAAAGCATCTTGGAGACAGAAATATATCACAATTGTTCTGCTTTGGGGTTTTAAGGAAAAGAACTGGAGCAAAGGCAAAGATTAAGGCAAGGAATGAGAGAATAAAGTCATAGGAGCTGAGGTAAGATTTCTAGGGTAAATTGAATGGTATATAAACAAAGGAAGTGAGAAATTCCTGTATCCATGAAAAAAAGAAGAAGAGAGCGCAATAGAGGAAGGAAAGATGAGGCAAGAAGAGCAGATGGGCACATCTTACTATTTCATACTGGCATAAGATCAGCAGAATCTGCACACACACA